>VMDO01002951.1:0-154392 GCA_007922755.1 Pedetes capensis | reverse complement strand
AAGAAGAAGAAGAAGGAGGAGGAGGAGGAAGAGGAGGAGGAGGAGGAAGAGGAGGAGGAGGAGAGGAGGAGGAGGAGGAGGGGATGGAGGAGGACAGAAGAGGAGAGAGAAGAAAGAAGAAAGAAGAGAGAAGAGAGAAGAGAGAAATATTCCTGAATAGTTCTCACAATTCTGCCATTATACTAATAGGGGTAAACTCCAAAGACCAGGAGGTGGGTGTCAGGAGGCTAAAAGGTACACTGTTAAGGATTTCCCAGCAGCATCCCAGGGTATTGCACTTTTTCCACATCAGAAAATCAGTTAGCTGGGAAGATCAGGACTGGGGAGAAAGATTTTGAGCTGGGCCTGTCTCTGTGACTATTGGGCTCTTTAGCCTTAAGGAAACCATTATGCCTTTTGTTGTTGTTGTTGTTGCTGTTGTTAGGTGCCTTCCAGTCGTGTCCAACTCATAGCGACCCTCATGGGGTTTTCACTGGCAGATTGTTTCAGGATTGCCTTGGGGGTGGGTTGCCACGTCCTTCTCCCATTTTTGCAGTGCTGGGAACGAACTTGGGACCTCAGAGACTGCAGAGCAGCGCTCTACCAACTGAGCTAAATCCCAGCCCCTGTGATCCCCTTAGGCCTGAGCAAACCAGGGTAGTTGGTCACTGGGACCTTATGTGGAACTTCAAGGGGTTTCTCCTGCATATTTTAGCCATTCCTATAAAAAGAGGAATTTTGGTGAACAATAGGGAAACATTTCAAAGTGTCTATTACATTCTACTCTTTGGCATCCAGCATGCACAGGGCACACATACCGCACGGACATCAAAGCATACACATCATACCACATGTACATACTTTCTTCCCATCTTTTCAAAGCTCTACCTTCCACCCACATGAGTCAGTTATTTCACATACCATCACAAATGGACTGCTAATCTTCCCGATAGGAGAAAATCCAAAGCCACATCCTTGCTTCCTGGCCACCAAGTACAGACTTTCTACATGAAGCCATTCTTCCCTTTTGTCCACCCTAATTCTGTCTCCATCTGCTGTTATATACCCTGTTGCTAGCAAAAGGGAGAAGAAAATGAAGGAAAAAGTTGATGGTATTCCTTTTTTTAAAAGGAAGAGGTGGTGTTTGTTATGCAAAAGTGTATTTTTAAAACACCAATAGCAAGTACCCCCACATCTGTCAGCTTGTCATGCTGTGGGGGCTTGCACATTGCTGTGATGCTGAAAGCTATTCCACCAGCATATCAGATACCAGCAGGGCCACCCATGGTGGACAAGTTTCACCTGAGCTTCCAGACTAAGACAGACTAGGAAGAAGGAGCTGGCAGCCCACTCCCGAAACAATTGTCAAGTCAGTTCTGACTCATAGTGACCCTTATAGGGTTTTCAATGGCTGATTGCCTGAAACAATTAGCCATCAAAAGCCCTATGAATAGCAGAGAAGCACTGTCAAACCTAGTTCTGGGAAATGAGCCCTCCAGGCTGGAGGGCATTTAAGAGATGACTGGGGAAGAGTTGCCTCCTCAAAGTACAGTTGACCTTAATGATGGGAATGGAGTAAAGCCCCTGGGACCTCCTTTTGCTGATGTGGCACAACTCAGAATGAGACGAAACACAGTGACTGCACCAATGGGCTCAAATATAAAAAGATCACATGCATGGCAGTGTTGAGTGGTGTTTGTTTTGTTGTACATAGGGTCGTTATGAGTCGCACTAGACTCTATGGCACCCGACAACAACAGCAGGTAAAAAAAAAAAAAAAAAAAAAAAAAAAACAGCAGAAATATGGTGCTCATTGTTGTAACTGGTATTGAAGTTTCTTCCTTGGCCCACACCATGGTTCCCTGTGACTTCTGCTGGCATCTCCATTGGTTGGGTGATTTGCCCACAAGGGCAAGCTGAACTGCATGAGCCCTGGTGGTCTTGTTTTTATAGGGCTGCAGTAGTCATTCATTGGTTTGGGAAAGCACCCTCAGGGGCTGGACACGTTCTACCCACAGTCTTTGCAGGTTCATGTTTTCTTTGATGAATAGGACAATTAAATCAACCCCAGTAGCGATTTCGTCTATTCCCTTAGGTGAGCCACTGATTCTGTTGTATGAAGTCTGAAGTTCAGATTCCTTAGCAGAAGGAACAACAGACCTCACGATGTGATCTGGTCCCTCTCCCTGGGCTGCTTCTCACCTCCACAGTCAGGACCTTGCTGCATTGACTACGCTCCTGCCTAGCTACCAGCATCGCCACAGCTCCTCCGACATAGGATGGTCCCACTGAACTTGTCTGCTCGTCACCCCGTGTCCTTCTGTCAGCAGGTTTATGGGTGGTATACCCCAACATTACCACCTGCCCCTTCTCAGGAGTTCTACTCAGGGGACATGCCTGGTCCTTGTCTTGGTTGCAGAAAAGAATTTTAGGAGGAGTCAGAGATTGAAACAAAGTGGCGGACTTCATTAGGCAAAGGTAAGGGACAGTAGTTTTAGGGTGAAGCATGGGGGTACAGGCCTGTAGCCGTAGCCCTGTGGCGTCCCATCCCGTCAGATCTCGGAAGCTAAGCAGGGCCGGGCCTGGTTAGTCCTTGGATGGGAGACCGCCTGGGAACACCAGGTGCTGTAGGCTTGGGAGAAGGACTCAGCAACCCACTCCCAAAAATCAATCCGCCATTGAAAACCCTATGAATAACAGAGAAGCACTGACAATAGCGTTTTGCTTGTTGCACGTAGGGTCACTAAGAGTTGGATATAGACTAGATGGCACCTAACAACAACATGGCGGTACAGAGAGAGAGAACCAGAGATGAGAGTGAGAAAGTGAGAGAGCGAGAGAGAAAGTGTGAGAGAGAGCACACGAAAGCGCCCCCCCCAAGGACATGTTACGGGTGTGGATTTTCAAGGCAGAGGGGCGCCCTTGGGTGTCTTCACAACAGGTGTTCAGTATGCTTTTGGGCTTCTGAAGTTCATCGCTCAACAGGGCCGCAGCAGGTGCTCGGTGAAGAGTTACATAAAGGAAAAGGGGTGTTGTTCAAACACCTAGACCCGGACAGTCGCGCAGATTCCTCCCCTACGCGGTCACAAGGAATGAGGCAGGCCGGGCAATTTCAGTCACAGTGGACAACGAGGTTCAGGGAGCTCCCGGGAGAGCACTGGCTCCTGGGGAGGCCTCGGCTCTCTTGGCCAAGTTTCTCCTTCCTGGAGATGAGGCCCGGGGGAGAGGAGCCGTTTCCCGCCAAGGCCCCCAAATCTTCGTCCTTTTCTCCCGCCGCAGCCCACCGTCGAGCTCCCCGAGGGGGCTGTGGGTGCCTGCGCGGGGGTCGCCGCGCTCGGGCTCACGTTCGGCGGGCCGGGGTCCACTGCGCCCGCGCGGGCCTGCGGGTCCTGCGCTGGCCAAGCGGAAGCGGCCGCACCGCGTGAGGAACCCGCTTGGGTTCACACCCGCTCTCACGCCGCGGGCGAGGCGGCCCGCGCGGCGTCCTCCCAGGGCTCGGGCAGCGGCGACGCGCGCCCGGCGTCCGCACCCGGGGGGAACTGGGGCCGGTTGGGACGCGAGACAGCGGCAGCGCCGTTCTCGCAAGGGGCCTCGCCGCCCTGCGCCCACTTGCGCCCGCCCGCCCAGCTCAGCCGCGGCACCAGGCAGCGGGCGACCGGGGCCGAGCGGCGAGGCGGGACTTCCGGTCCTGCGGGCGGAAGCGCGGGCGGCCGGCGGCCCCGCGAGCCGGGCTGAGGGGAGGGAGCGGAGCCGGAGCCGGAGCGTCCCGGCCGCGGGTCTCCGCCGTCGACGCTGCTGGGCGCGCGGCCGCCTCGCGCCGCGGGACGGGGACGGCGCGGAGGCACCGGAGGGGCGGCGCTGCGCGCGCGCGGAGGCCGAGCCCGGGCTCCGGGTGAGGAGGGGGCGGCGCCGGGGTCGCGGCCGGGGGAGCCCCGGGGCAGCGCTCAGGACTCCGGGAGGCGGCGGGACCCCGGGGCAGGGAGGCCCTGAGACGGGGCTGCTGAGGCGCGGGGCGCAGGGGCGCCTGGAGGCTGTGGTCCCCGGGGGGTGTGTCCCCGTCCCTGTGTCTGTCCCCGTCCCTGAGTCTGTCCCGGCGGAGCGTCGCCGAGGGTGGCCCGGACCGGGGCCGCGGCGGGATGCGAGCTGTGTTGCTCCCTATGCGGTTAATGCTGTTTTTAAAAAGATCAGAGTAATTTTCTCCTCTTGTACGGATTTCGGGAAGATATTTTGCGTTTCTCGGGAAAACTCGAGCTCTTCCTCATCCAGCCCCAACTTACGCTGTCTGCCTTTGTGGGACGGGTGGTGCTTTAAATCTCCGTCCACACACGCGAGCCCACCAGGTCTCCTCGGGACTCTCCTACCTCGCAGACTTTACGTCCTCTTACTGCCTTTGTCAGTGAGTAAAGTTTTTCTTTTCTTTTCTTTTTTCTTTTCTTTCCTCTTTTCTTTCTTTTAGGTGCTAGAAGGTTGAACCCAGGACCTCGTGCATGCTTTGCAAGTGCTGTGCCATTAGGTTGCACCCCGTCTGTTTTTTCTTTTGAGTCTAGCTAAGTTAAGTAGGCTGCCTCTGGCCTCGAACTCGAGATCCTCTTGCCTCAGCCTCCGGAGTCTCAGGGATGACAGGCGTGGGCCACCACGCGAGGCCTGGAATAAACTTCTAAATGCGTTTAAGGATGACTGTGGTAATCGCTGGAAAATCTGGTGCTGTCAACGTTTGTAGCTACAGCCCAGGTTTTTTTTTTCTGCCCAGTGTTGCAATGCAGTTTTAGGTATTTGTTGTTGTTAGGTGCCGTCGAGTCGGTGTCTGACTCATAGCGACCCTAGGTACAACAGATGAAATACTATGGTCAGTGCTTCTCTGCTATTCATAGGGTTTTCAAAGGCGGATTGAATTTTGGGAGTGGGTTGCCAGGTCCTTCTCCCAAGCCTCCTGCACCTGGTGTTCCCAGGCGGTCTCCCATCCAAGTACTAACCAGGCCTGACCCTGCTTAGCTACCAGTCTGGTGAGATTGGACGCCATGGTGCTATGGCTGCAGGCCTTCAGTTATTTAGTGAATTGAATTTTTACTGTAAATTGGGCAAGGTATTTAAAGAAACCCATAACACTGTCGTTGATGGAGGTTGATATCTTAATGGCTGTTTTGCTCATTCACGTGTTCCACATTTCACATAGTACAATTCTTTATTTTAAAAACGTCTGTATTCGTGGTTTGTTGTTGTTAGGTGCCATCGAGTCGGATCTGACTCCTGGTGACCCTATGTGCAACAGAACGAAATGCTACTGGATACTGTGCCATGCACAGGATCTTTTAATGTTTGAACGTTGTTGTAGTCACTGTGTTTCTTGTTACTTTGGGTCATGCCACATCAGCAAAAGGAGGTCCCAGGGGCTTTACTCCATTTCTGTCATTAAGGTTGACTCTACCTTGAGGAGGCACTTTTCTCCAACTGTTTCTTGACTGTCTTCCATTTTGGGAGGCTCATTTTCCAGTTCTATATTTGACAGTGCTACTCTGCTATTCATAGGGTTTTCTTTCTTTCTTTTTTCCTTTTCTTGTTTTTTTTTTTGGGGGGGGGTTGGGTACTGGGGGTTGAACCCAGGGCCTTGCACTTGCATGCTCTGCAAGTGCTGGACCACTGAGCTGTACCCTCAGCCCATTTTTTTACTTTTTGAGACAGGGTCTCCCTAAATTACACAGACTGCCTCTGGTCTCGAACTTGGGATCCTCCTGCCTCTGCCTCCCGAGCTGCTGGGATTACAGGCATGCACCACCATGCCCGGCTCTATTCATAGGGTCTTCAATGGTGAATTGTTTTGGGAGTGGGTTGTCAGGTCCTTCTCCCTAATTTTAGTATGGAAGCTCAGCTGAAACCTGTCCACTTTGGGTGGCCCTGCTAGTATCTGAAATACCAGTGGCATAGCTTTCAGCATCACAGCAACACACAACCCCCCACAGTACAACAAGCTAACAGACATGTGGCAGTATATTCATGTAGGTAACTTTAAAGTCTGATTTGGTGTTCTGACTTGAGTATTTAAAATAAACCAGGACATTTTACATTTATTGTTATCCTGGTGTCTTGCTAGCTTATTGTAAATTCTCAGTAGCTTTGAAGTTCTGTGCTTGAATGAAATACACTGTTGAAATGTCCTTATGCTTGGTAGTACAGCTGATATTTACAAGTATAAAGCCTAACCATAAATGATACTTTCACATGTAGATGCCATATTGAATAATTTTTTTCAAATTAGAAAATGAAAAGATGACATTGATATCTAAAGTTACTGAGTTAATTGCTATGTTGATTTTTGCCTATCTTAATTTAATCTCGTATTTTACATAGATAATACTGTTTATCTGATTAGGTTAGATTTTATTTTCATGTACAGTCTTGATTTTAAACTATGTTCTTCCCCCGCCCCCTTGGTTTTTGAGAGAGAAGCATTTGGAGGACGTGCTCATTGTTGAAACACAAGAGCACCTCCCTTTTGCGGCACGTTTTTAGTTGTGTGTCTGAATGGTATGTTTGAAATTTGATTGCACTACTTTTGGAAAATCTTTGGAATGCTTGTTCTTTGTTCTGATTGTTGAGTACATTTCTTGGCTTTTCCTATTTAGATAAATTCTTTGTATTATTCTGTAGAATTTTAAATGTATTTTACAGTTTAACCAATAATGGAAAATTTTGATTAAAGTTAGTTATGTGGACTCACTCACAATTTCTTTTTATTTCTGCTGCAGTGAAATACATATCTGTGTAGGAAGAACTACCAAAATAATCTTCAAATACACACATTTCAATGTTTTATTTTCTTTAGTTGACAGTCTGTACTATATCAAGCAATTTGCTGTTTTGAGTTCTTTGGTCCCATGCCCGTGTTATCAGTTTTATTATTATATAGTCCAATCTCAGTTATCTGCATATCCTACTTAGAAAGCTGGACCTTGCCACTTGGTAGAATCCAGAGAACTGCGTACATCTGAGGAACACAGCTTTTGGACAGGGAGATACCAAATAGCCAACAAGAGTGGCTGAGGCTGACGCCACCCCTTCTTTTACAATTACTTTCTGTCCTTTTTTCCTCTGTTGAGTTAGCCCTGCTTTCTTATAGTGACCATGATGACCTAGGCCTCAGAGTGACTCAGAAGAGGATCTGAGCAGCCGAATAAGACTGTAGGACTCTGTCCATTAGGCTGAATCTGATTCTATAAATCTTGGCAATTTTTCCTGCCTCTAGGCATATAGTAATGGGTGTCAGCCTCTTATTTATGTTGTTATTGTTTTAATAGTTTTAATACTGAATCACGTTGTTTTGATTATGTAAATGGACTTTGCTCAGTTTTGTTTAGAGTGAGGCACTGCATTAAAACATACATGAACTTTTGGATTAAAGTGGAGAATACACCACACAATTACAAATACTGTAGAAAATACACCAATTTCCCATAGTTCTTTGTTGCTATTGGCAAAAAGTTGACTATTACCGGTGGTAGGAGCTGTCTGCTGTGATTGTAAGGAGTATTTAGTACTGAGGTGGTTTAGAATGGCCGGTTCCTGATGATAATACAGTGCACTGTTAGTTGGTTTTATTGTAGTTTTAAAATACTCTGCTGATATGTGTTCTTTCATTGCCTGCAGGGGCCGGGGAAGGGAATCCCTCTTACCTCTCATGAGAATGCCCTGGCAGAGCCTCCTAAAGGCAGAGTTTATATGGCAATTAAAGTCATGGAGAGGTGGAGGAGAGATTCAGATAGGAATAATTAATTTTAGCATTAATAGTTTCAATATCAAGAGGATGAAGGCATGGAGATTGTCAAAAACATTGTAGATGGGAGAAGACCAAGCACTATATGTGAGTGAACTCATCACAGTGGGGAAGGAAGCACAGGCCCTAGGAAGTGATGTAAAATCAAATTTTAGACCTTGCCACAACTAATGACTGTGCAGGTAGTCTCAGTTTCTAATTTCTAATGCCTAATATTTTAAACTTAAGTAATGGCTACTTCATAGTGATTGAATGAAGTTGCAAAAGTAAAGATTAAGTACAAAAAGCTATGCAGATTCACCTGCTAATATTTTACCCCATTTTCCGTATCACTGGAGAACAAGAGCACTTTTGAGTAAAGTAGAATGGTCATATAAAATATACTCCCAAGTTGAAGTGCCAATTTTATTTCTTCTGTAATAAACATTTGTTAGCTCTAATTTACTGAGTTCTAGAACTAGGAAATTCCTGGGAGATAATCAAACTCTTTTAAGGATTGTATGTATTGACCGGTCCAAGACAGGTGAGCTTTGACAGGAATAATCATTCCTTTGTTTGTTTTGTGCTTTTTTACATTTTCATTTGACCTCAAAAACAAGTACATTAATATTCATCTTTAGACCTACTTGAAATCTCACTTGCTTTCATTAAGTCTACCTCTTCTTAATTTCTGTTCTGTGGTTATAGAAAACAATGGAACAGCATCCCTTTTAATAACACTTGACCTGTTTTTTTAAAGTAAATACCTATTTTGTTTTTGTCTCTCCGGTAAGATTATCTTTATTACATTAGTATTTCTATCTAAAACATTCTTTCTGTGTCTTTAGTCAATTCACAAAGCCTCATCTTGGTTGATAAGTCAAGATTGTAGGTTTTTTCACACCCTTTCTAAGTGTGGTAAGCAAAACTTAGGAGAACCTGATTAATGTGGAGTAATAACTGTTGGGGTTTTAGCTCTAGCCCAGCTAGAATTAGAGCCAAACCTTCAACATAACAATTGGCTGATGGCGTAAATGAAGGACCTCAGGAGACCGTGGTCTGATGGTAAAAAGGGGGTAGGTAAGGTTTATTAGGTGCTCCCCTGATGGAAAGCAAGGAGCAAGCAGCCCCTATGGAGCAGATCTCTATGCCCTTTAAGTGCTGGCCTTAGGCATGCTGGCCCGTGGAATGCTGCAGGCTGAGTGCTGGTACAGCTCAGCCTTAAAGGCACAGCCACAGCCGCTGGTGTTCCGTGGAGGTCAGTTGATCTTGCCTCTCGCGGCTCGCCTTCTTTACCTCCCTCCTTCCCAAGAATGGGAGGAATTGGGCGGCTCTTCCTGGCTTGTTAGAATCCTTCGGCTCTTAGGGAACCCTGGGCTTGATCCCGCTGGCTTGCTAGAAGATCTCACTGGAGTAGGGAGCGCTGGTCCAGGTGATGGGATTCAGGTAGCAGTTGAAGGACGGTCAGAGAGGTGAGGTTTTCAGGGTGAAGATGGGGGTCCAGGAGCCCTCCTTTTATAGGGTCCTGGAGGGGTCACATGGTGGGATTTAGCCAATCAGGGCACACACCTGACAGGTACAGTGGGTAAACTGACATACCTGCCAGGTGGAGACGGTTATTACCTGAAAATGCTGAGGGGAGCTAATCAAATTTAGGGTGGTTAGGGCAGGTCAGACTGGCCAGGGGCCATCTTTGCTTACTCGATGGGAGGGGCTGGTTTGAGTGAGTGAGATGAGCCCTGGGGTCAACTAGGGGTCAGCTCTCAGGCTGTCATGAGGGACCCTAGTTGTGGGGTATAATTTTAAAAATCCCCAACAAATGACTATGGTAATTTATATTTAAATTATTTACAAAATGTTTAATAGTCCTTTGCTCCTGAGGGCAGGACAGATGGTAACCCTGTTTCAGAGATGGTGAAGGCTGAGCCCTAGAAAGGTTAGATGATTTGTGGGTGTCCCACAGAGGTAGGCTGTTTGGGAGATGAAATGCAGTCCCGGGTTTTCTAACCCCCAATCCTGTCTCCTTTCTGCTGCATCTCACTTTTAGGAACTCATATATCATGTATATTCTTAAGACTCACTGACTTTCTCATTTCTTTTCCCCTTTCATCATCCTAATTTGCTATTAGGGAAGTAGAGTATTTGCCAACTTGATTTGTTCTTCTACACTTAAAATAGTGTCATTGCAGAATTGGAGTGAACCTGTACCAGTCACTTAATCCAATCTTGTACCTAATGAAGACATCATATACCTTCCTGTCCCAGAGGGCATAGGGCCTTTGCAGGAACACTTACAGTGACAGGGAGTGTGATAGCTTATTGTCCCCCAAAACAATATAGAAGTTTTAGATGCCATTAAGAGGTGATTAAGCTATGAGAGCTCTGACTTCAGGAATGGCTCACCGTAGTTCTTGGTGGAAGTGGGTTAGTTATTGTGGAATTTGGCTCCTCTATCTCAAGCAGGTTTGCTTGTCCTTCTACCATGTTGCAGTGCAGCCTGGAGGCCCTTGCCACATGCTGGTGTCATGCCTTTAGACTTCTCAGCCTCCAGAACCATTAGTGAAATAAACTTCTATTGTTTATAAATTACACAGTCTATGGTATTCTGCTACAGCAAGAGAAAATGGAACAAGATAAGGAGTTTTTGTACAACCTTGGTACATTGTTGGGTGGCTCCTGTAATAAGGTTGTTGTTTTATTTGTGACAGGTCTAACTTACCTGTTCTATGTTTTTTTAAATCTTTCTATTTTAGTTGTATCATCCACAGCAACGCAGTATATTTATTTTCTCTTTGCTACATAAGAGGTTGTCACATATTTAAAAATAACTGTCTAGCTTATTTCACTTAAAATGATGATCTCTAGTTCCATCCATTTTCTGGCAAATGCCATAATTTTGTCCTTCTTCATGGTTGACTGAAACTCCATAGTGTATATAGCACAATTTCCTTATCCATTCATCTGTTGATGGACACCTAGGTTGATTCCATATCTAGGCTATTGTGAATAATGCAGTAAACATGGATGAGCAGGGAAAGATAAACATCACGTTTTTTCTCATATGTGGTTGTTAGACTTGAATATATGTTCAATATTAAAACTTAGGTGATTAGAGTAGAAGAGACCTAAGTAGAGAAAGATAAAGAAAAGGGGAGGTGGCAAGAAGAAAGGGTAATGGGAGAAAAGAAAGGAAATATCATATATGTTGTGCTTATGGCAAAATCAGGATGCACATATATAGGTTGATATTTTCACAGAAAATACATGCAAGAAGAAGGGAGACCATTGGTGAAGAAGGAGGGGCTGGGAGAGGGGGTCATGTGAGGGGAATGCGGAAGTTTATGTGAGCACGTACAATGAACTACATGTATGGAAGTGTCATAATGAGACATACTAAGGTGTACATTAAAAATTACCAATAAAAAATAAAGTTAACGGCCTCTTTTCCAGGCACATAGATTCCTCACTGTCCTGCTCTTCTTATTGTAGACGCGTTGGGTTGTCAGTATTCTGAAAATGTAACTTTGTAATTGTGTATACTATTTTACATGTCTGATGAAGGCAATGAGTTTTTGGACTATTATCCTGTAAGGTGGACATCACTCTATACTATTGAATATTCATTATTATTGAAGTTCCAAATTGCAGAAACATTTAAGTAGACACATCTTGCTCTTACGTTAAGTAATTGATAAGCCAAAGCTCCCACAATTTTGGTAGGAACTCTCCATTAGTCAGATCCCCTGTACTGGTACAACTGATTTTTAAACTTTTACATATGTCCTGTTAAATTTTATCTTCTCTGTATTTTGGAAGTTCAGTATTTCAACTTGTAGAGATATATTTTGGTGTCAGTTTTCTTACACATTTATTAGCATTTTTTAGCTTTGTCACGTACATTTATAATATTTATCTGTTAAAGCTTGTGTTGAGTAAGGGCTGGTTTTGGACTGATTATAGTGATTAATGATTAATGATTGTAGTGAGAGAATGGCATTGTGTAGAATGTGTTAACTTAAAGATAATCTGAGCACTTGTTTAAAATGCAGTAATATTTTAAAGAGGTTATAAGATAGACATCTATTAACACTTACTTTAAAAAGTACCAGTTTGGGAAGCAGAGGCAAGAGGATTGCTAAATTCAAGGCAAGAGGCAGCCTGCGTAATTTATCAAGACCTTGTTTTGAGATTAAAAAAAAGTGAAAAAGTGGGCTGGGAGTGAGCACAGGTAGAGCCCTTGCAAAGCATGTTTAGTACAAAGAAAAGTAGCAGTTTGACTTTCACTGTGTTGCCGTGTCAGTAAGGGCTCTCCAGAGAAACAGAATCAATATATTCAGTGTATGTAATATTTTTAAAAAAGATTTATTTTAATGGGTTGGCTCATCTGCTGGGCATAGTGGTACACACTTGTAATCCTAGAACTTGGGAGGCTGAGGCAGAAGGATTGACATGGGTTTGAGGCTAGCCTGGTCTACATAGCAAGTTCCAGGCCAGGTTGGGCTACACAGTGAGACCCTGTCTCAGAAAACAAAACAGAAAAAAATCCCAACCAAACAAAAAATGGAATTGGCTCATCCAATTGGCAAGTACAAAATTTGTAGGTCAGGCCAGTGGGCTAGAAATTCAGGCAGGAGTGGATTCCGTAGTCTGGAGGCAAAGTTCTTTCTTTTTCTGTGAACCTCAGTTTTCGCTCTTCAGGTGGTTAGATGAGTCCCACCCACATTATCCAGGGTGATCTCCTTTGGTTAAAGCCAACTGATTATAGATATTATCCACATCTACAGAATACCTTCTCAGCAACACCTAAACTAGTGTTTGCTTAAATAACTGAGTGAGATAACCTAGTCTTGTTGAGCCATGAGACTAACCATCACATTTAGTATTTAAAATACTTTTGTGTGTTAAACAAATGTGTGTGGCTTATACATAAATAGAAAAGTGTCTATATTCATAGTCCACATAGTCTTTAAGAGATTTAAAAGCAGTGAAATACGGGCTTTCATTCATTCATGTGTCAGATAAAGAATGGAAAATGGACATTTAATGTAGCTATTGCTACTCTTTGAATAGGGCTGGGGTTTAGGTCAGTTGGTAGAGTGCTATGCTGCACTCTTTGAGGACCCAGGTTCCATCCCCAGCACTGCAAAAATGGGAGGGCGTGGCAATCCACTCCGGAAGCAATCCTGAAGCAATCAGCCATTGAAAACCCTGAGTTGGACTCAACGGCACCTAACAACAATTAACTCTGAAATTTGTTACTCTCTTTTTGTGGTTTAATGTATTATTAATTTTTAACTTAAGAAGTTTTACATGATTTATAAGTTTAATAACAGTTTTTCTGTTCTTAGAAGTTTATGCTCTTACTAATTTTTATTTTTGCATAAAGAAATCTTAGTGCTGGAAATGAGTTTTGAGCTTATTTAGTCTAATTCCCCTCATTTATGTTTGTGAAACATAACGCAGCTAATAAAGACCCTAACACAGCTAATAAAGAGCCAGGATTAGAGGCCTAGCACTCTTGGTTTTCAGTCCAGAGCCCTTTCTGCTGAAAGAGTGATTACAGTTAAGTGAAGCCAGTCGTGGGCAGGTTTTCTTTTCTTTTTCTTTGTTTGCAGTATTTGGGGGTTGAACTCAGGCCTTGCATGTATTTTGCAAGTGCTCTACTGCTGGGCTGCGCTCCTAACCCATTTTTAATTTTTAGTTTGAGTCAAGGCCTCAGTAAGTTTTGCAGGCCTTGAGCTGGCTGGCGATCCTCTTGACTCTGCCTCCCAAGTCACTGGGTTATAGGCCTGCAGGCATGGGCCAGCATGCCTGGCCAGACTTTTATTTTTATTTTGTTTTTTGTGGTGCTGGGGATTAGATCCTAGGGCCTTCTGCATGCTAGGCAAGGGGTCTACCTCCCTGCTACATCCCTGGCCTGTTGGCAGGTTTTCTGAGGAGAGGATGGTTCCGAGCCTCTGTTAAAGGGAGGATGAACTGCTAGTTCAGAGGATGATAGTCAAACCAGCCAGTGACCTTTGGGGCCCGTGGGCAGCAGTAGGTATGTTGTAAGATAGCCAGGTGGGTGGCATATCTCCTTGGAGCATGCAGTGCTATGAGCCACCTGTCGTGCTTGAAGCGGATTCACCAGTGAGTACAAGCTCGCTGTTCGGTGGTTCCCAGGGCATGGCCCAGCAGACTTTGAGGACGGGGAAGGCAAGGCCCAAGAGAGCTACGCAGGGAACTTGCTTTCTGGAGGAGGTGGAGGGTAGGGAGGTGTGTGCTGCTGGAACCCAGAATAGCTCTGGAGGCGGCAGAGGGCAGGAATTTGCAAACCCTCTCAGAATTTTAAAGACTCTCTTGGGGCATTGTAGGGTTTAAATGGACCCTTTAGAGGTTGCGAGGTTTCAGGCATTGCCTTGAGCCTAATGCTGCTAATAACAGGGATGTCACTTGTTCATCTCTTGTTGTCTCAGTATGGTTAAGAGGGACCAGGGGCCAGTTACTGGGCTTTCTGCCTTCCCTGCAAAAGAAGCGTCTCAGCATCTACTGCGTGTAGTCTTTTTTTTTTTTTTTTTTGGTACTGGGGGTTGAACCCAGGGCCTCGCGCTTGCATGCTTTCCAAGTGCTGGACTACTGAACTGCACCCTCAGCCCATTTTTTTACTTTTTGAGACAGGGTCTCGCTAAATTATGCAGACTGCCCCTGGTCTCGAACTTCTGCCTCTGTGTCCTGAGCCGCTGGGATTACAGGCATGCGCCACCGTGCCTGGTTCTGCGTGTAGTCTTTAGAGAGAGTAAGCAAAGTAATGCATGGAAGGTGCGCCTATCGTAATTCCTGCCATGTCGTACTCCAAAATATAGCATTTACTATACTGTAGTATGGTAGTTGGCTGAGGGTCTCATTTGAAATTATCACTAGAGTGAGGTCCTTTTTCTTTATCCTTCCCTTTCTCTTATTCTTGCCACATTAGACCACTTCCACAGATCTTTGTGTGCTTTTGCCTTCAGGTTTATTATTTCCAGCTAAGTGCATGTTTCTGGCCATATATATAATACTTTAGTAATAATCAGTGGCCTTATTCTTTTTTTATTAATCTGTATTGTTTTGGGGGAGCCATATTTTCAGTTACAAATTGTTTTACCAGATTGAAAAGGTAACACCTAATATAGTGCCATCTCCAATTAATTTTTGCCCCTCCCTTTTTTCCTTTTTTCTTTGGAATGTAACTGTTAAGATGTAGTTGTAAAGGGAGATAGAGAGCACAAAAATTTGGAGTAACTTCTCTTTAAAGGGTTCTTCTCTTCCAAGTTTTGAGTAAAAAACAAAATACACAGATGGAAGCTCCAGAGGTAATTGGTTAGGCATAAAAAAGACCTTTTCTATGATAACTGCATCTTAAGGTATGAAAGCATGTAAGGACGTGACATGTTCTTTATGTATAAGTACTAAAGATCCAGTGGTGAGATTCCTGCATATGAGACCTAGAATAACTGCCTCTGCTTTCTAGTGTAATTATTTCTGATCCAGATCAGAAAACCATTTTGCTTGTGTTCAGAAGGTTGGGAGAATTGAATTTGAGAGGTGACTAGATGGGTTATGATTCTAAGGAGGCTTTGCCATGCCTGAAGATCTATTACGAAGAGTTCTTTCTGGAACTCCTCCAGCTTGGAAAAGAGCCTCTCTGCATAGTTTTGTGTGTTAATATTTAAATTTAGGTTGAGAAGTTCATGTATTTATACATTTGTGAACTGGAGTTCAGCAAAGCTTGAAAAAAGTCCTTTTGAAGGAATAAGCTTGAATGCTTCCTTGTAATCCTTACCTGATTTTTTAAAGAAAAAGGATGTCATTAAGTAAATATTGCATTTTGAGTGATAATGATTTTTCTAAATGATTTAATGAGATAAAACGTCATTTATAGACCTCTGTGTGAAATTATAAAGTTTTCTGTTTCACAATACTACAGTTGATAAGTTTTGATGATCTGTAGCAACATTTGTTTTTATTTTATTTTATTTTACTTTATTTCATTTCATTCTATTCCATTTCATTTTCAGTGGCACTGGAGATCAAACCCAGGGCCTTGCACATGCTAGGCAGGTGCTCTGTCCCTGAGTACATCTCCAGCCCCTGCAGCAAAATTTGATTTTGAGCGAGACATGGTGGCAGTTACTGGCTCTAAGAAACAAATGGAGTGCTGATCATTATATTTGTTCCATGGCCTGTCCTGCTTATCTTCTTGCAGTTTCCTTCTTATCCCTGCTGTGACTCTCTCCATCAATAATGGTACTTTCTCATCTCACAGATGCCCCATGTGCTAAAGTAATCCATGTCTCTTTCTCCGTCCCTTAACCTCCCCGACCCCCTGCCATAAAACCTCCATTTCTCTCCTGTTAGCTCATCTGAATTACATAGCTAAGTAAATCCAGAGTGAAGGATGGAATGGCTGATAGAGCTGATCTCTCAGTACATTATATAAATTATATATATATTTAAAGCGAAGCATGTAAAACTAAAAAAAGAACAAACCCAAAAGCTAGCAAGTGATTTACTGTGTATAGATTACATGTTTACCTCTTGTCATTTCAGAGCCCTTCCTTCCTCCCCGCTCCCTGCCTATCCCCCCCTACCCCTGCCTCTAGTATCTACGGGAACATACTTCTTCCCTGAGGGAACTGAGAAGAGGAGGAAAAACAAAGCAGACAGGACCGGTTTTATCTTGCGACACAGGTGGAGCTACTTCTTGGACTTCTTCCCCTCAGGGTCCCTAACAGTCATTCCACACACGTGCTCTCCTTGGGAAAGGCTGCTCGCCTCTAGACGTGGTTCCCGGTCCCCTCACTTGTCCTAAGATGCACGCTCCTCAGCTATGTAATGTCACATTACACCTCTTCCATGAAACTTGGGATCTCACTTTGTTTTTCGGAGTTGCAATATGTTTTACTGGCATGATGACATTTTTCTGCCTCATCAGTAAATGTGTCCCTCTCATTGAAAATGTTTCTATGATAACGGCTTCTGTTTATTGCTCATGAACTGTGTCACATACTGCCCTGGACATTTAATATACGATTTAGTCCTCACCACAGTGCTTATAGGGTATTTGTGTTTCACTTTTGGAGAGATTAAGTGCTTTGTTTAAGTTTGTACTACTTTCAATAGTAGAGCTGATTTTAAGGCCCTTTCCCTGAGTATACACTCTTTTCTTTTACATTTCAAAAGCACGTTCAATATTTTGGTGCCCACACCTAAAAGTGGGCTGGGGTTTAGCTCAGTTGGTAAAGCATTGCTCTGTACTTTCTGAGGACCCGGGTTCAATTGCCAGCACCGCAAAAATGGGAGAAGCACATGGCAGGCCACTCCAGAAGGAATCCCAAAACAACCAGCCATTGACAATCTCTGTGAGTAGGACCCAACTGGACAGCACTTAACAACAACAACAACAACGAACACCTAACCTTACTTTTGTGGGAGAGCTTGCAGCACATTGATTCTGGATTTTTGAACCTGTCTGCTCCTATATAAGTGTTTTATTGATTTGTTTTATTGCTTATGTTCCACTTTCAACCTTAGTTAAATGTAATCAGTTTATTAATCAGTTTTTTCAAGAATGGTATTATAATTGAAAGTAGTATATACCTCAGAAATATTTGCTGCATAGATAGAAACAATAGCCAAAAGAGAAGTGGAAGTTAATGTGGGGGGGGGCTGTTCACACAAAACTTCATTTCTACTGGAATATGAGGCTGGAACGTTTCTCATAGTACAGCAGGGCAGGCTAGAATCCAGGCTTTGATTAAAATCACGCCAACTCTTTTTTTCTTTGCTTTACAACCACAAGTTATTGCCAGCTGAAGCGGGTAATGGAGAGGAATGAGGAATTCATTTCCATTGCTGCAAAAAAATTTTTTTAGACAATTTCTTTTCAAACCTATATAAAAAGGCCACTTTGAAATGAAGAGTAAATTAGTGGCTACCAAGTCAGCAATGATTAGATTCCTTCCCCAGAAACCTGTTCTGGTGATGCTGATGTCTGTTGTTGCCAGTGAGCAGTTCAGATAGTTCCTCCTGGGATGGGGCCGTGGCATAAGAATTCAAGCATTAAGTCTTTTGCGTTCTTGTTGCTTAGGTTTTTAGATACAGGTGTTACTGTCCCAGAGATTGCCTAGATTTTATCATGTGGTCAAGGTTGAATGCATTGATTTAGCCAATCCACTTTGTGTACATATATCAAAATACCAGATTGTATATCATAAATGTGTACAATTTTCATTTTTTCATTTAAAAATTAATTTTAGAGAAGATTGACTGCAAATCTTAATTTTAAGGATTATCGCAGTGGATCCTTATTTCACCCTCTGGAACCCGAGAGAGCTAAGCCATTTTGATTCGCCCATCTCTCTAATACATTGCTCCCTGTTGCAGTTAAGCTATTTGAGGGGCAGATTGAACTATTATGCTTAGCAAGTGTTCAAGTGTTGTTGGGTGCCATGGAGTCAGGTCTGACTCAGTGACACTATGTATGGTAGGATGAAACACTCCCCAACACTGTGCCATCCTCAGCACTGTGCCAGTGCTTCTCTGCTATTCATAGGGTTTTCAATGGCTGATGGTTTGGGGAGTAGATTGCCAGGTGCTCCTTCCATTTTTGCAATGCTGGGGATCAAACCCAGGGCCTCAGAGAACGCAGAGCAGCTCTCTACCAATGGAGTGCTTATCACGTAGTTGATGGTTTTTCCTTCTTTTTGACTGTACTGTGGTTGATTAACTGTCATGGTTGCCCCTCCTGGTCCTTTAAGAAGCAGTATATTTTAGAAATATATCATTAATCCCTTAATGTTGTAACCTGATTTATTAGTTATTAGAGTTCTGGGCTCAATTAAATAGATTAGTAGTAATTTCTACATTAATAATTTTTTAATAATTTAATTTGTGGTGGTTATTGGCTTTTAGGCTTTTGTATTTGCTGAATGCTACATTATAGTGTTAGGATTAGCTACTCTTATCAAAGAGTAGGTAGCTAAAATATGATTTCTTTAATCACTGCCAGGGTGCTTCTTTGATATTTCTGCTAATGTCTTTTTGTAAAAAATTTTTTTAGAAAATAATAATTATCAAACTACTACTAATTATTAGGGCTGGGATTTAGTTCAGTTGGTAGAGCACTGCGCTGCAGTCTCTGAGGTCCTGAGTTCAATTCTCAGCACCGCAAAAATGGGAGAAGGACCTGGCAATCCACTCCCAGGGTAATCCCGAAACAGCCATTGAAAACCCTATGAGGGTCGCTATGAGTCAGATACCGACTCGATGGCACCTAACAACAACAACTAATTATTAAACATTTACTCCGCGCTAATCTCTGTGCTAAGTGTCTTCCATCTGTTATGCCTAATTTAATCCTCACTGCAACCCTGCTAAGGGCCATTGTACCAGCTTTACAGATGCAGAAACTGAGGTTTATGGAGGTTAAATAGTTTTCCCAGTGTACAAACTAATTATTGGAGCTGGGATCCGAGCCCAGGCAGCCTGACTTCAGGGACTTAGCCCTTAACTATTCTGCTCATCATCAAGCTGATGCCTTCTGTTTTATACAGAATGCAGCCTTACTTAAGATTTCCACTTACAATTCCCCCTGTCATTTTCTATTAGAATCTGTGTGCATGCAGGATTTTCCATTTCTATTATAATAAAACTTCCATCTTTGGTTTTGGCATTTGTCAGTTGATTTCCTGCAAAAGACATTTGTAGCTTTTAGCATTTTTATTCCAGGTGAGAGGATTGTGTCGCCTTGATGACTGTTTTTGCTTTCAGATTGGAAGAAGTTGGTCTTCTAGACCAGCAAACAGAGCAATTGCACAAGTTTGTGGTGATTTTATTATAATTCTCTGAGCAGATTTGCCATTCAAAGTTTGCCTTAGATACATGTAGAAGTTAATTTTTACTCTAAGTGTATATACAGATGGTAGAATTCTGGAAGCATCTGTTTAGAAGAGAAAAAATGAATTTGAAATTGGCCATGAGAAGTTGGTTAAAAGTTTTTTGTAATTCTTTGTCCTTACAGTCAATGTTTGTAACACTGTTCTTGGGAAATATTTCATTATGTTTCATTGAACACTTTCATTTTTAGAGCACAATTCCTAAATCCATACAATAATTTGCATACTATAAGATGCTATTTTACTGTGTTGTATTTTGGGATTGCATACGCATTCTTAATTTTAACAGATTTGAATTGACAGGTAACATGGTTACCTTTTTCGATCTCCTTTTTCTTCTCCATGAGCAGGGGCTTAGTTACCTGTCTCACAAAGCAGCAGCTGGGTCTCCTCATCTCACACGCAGGGGTGATGTTGGCATCTTATAGTGAAGGGGCATTTGTGTCACATTGAACGTAATCTTTCCTCTGGAAATCTAAACATTTAAGCATGGTTTTGGAACAAGTAATAAACTTGAGGTACTACATATAAGATAATTTTGTTTAGCAGCTTAATAATAATGAATAATGAGAATAATGAGGGAATATATAAAAAGTCAAGGAGCCATGTTAAACTGATTCTGTGTAAGAGTTGAGATGCTCATGGGTAAGCAGTCTGATCCAGCAGCCCAGAGCTATGTTAGCTGAACAGACTTCAGTGTCACGAAATGAAGAGGAAGAGAAAAGGTGTTTGTGTGTTTTTATGCCAGACACTGTACTAGGTTGGGTGTCCTTACATATTTAAATCTGGGACTAAAACTTGGTATCATTAGACCCTTTTTAAAGATGAGAAAACTGAGATTTTAAAAAGTAGATGACTTGCCTGTGGTTAGAAGTAATATGTGTACAACTGAAATTTGAATCCAGAAATACCTGACTCCAAGGTCTGAATTCTTTCTACCATGTTGTATGCTTTTTTGTTTTCTTTTTTTTTTTTTCTTTTCTCATTCAATTTTTCCCATCAACTGTATTGGAAGTTTTTCTTTTTCTTTTCTTTTTTTTCTGTCCCTCCCTCCCTCCCTTCCTTCCTTCTCCTTTCTTTCTCTCTTGTGCTTACTCTAGAAATGTTAATACAGATATTTAAAGTATAATATGGACACTAAGATTAATAAGAAGATTAATCTGCTGACATCAGCTGTTTCATCAGATACTACAGTTTATAAGACTTGATCTTTTAATCCCTGAAATAACTGTTTAGATGTATCCATTAGCATTTAACCTGTTTCTTCCCCTGCATGCATATCAGAAGGAAGACGAATTGATTTTTAATTTTACCTCTCTGTGGAGGCTTATGTGAGGTGGTCTCTTCTCGAGGTTCTCTGCCTGGTGTAGGTCTTTAAGTTTTGCCTCCTTTTACCCTATTATCTACAGTCCCCATCAAATTCTTACCTTGAGGATAAATGGATGCTCCAGGGTATGTCAGCCTCAGAACTGACTCACCTCTTTAGATTTTTACTTTCTTGTGATTTCTTCCCTTGGAACATTTTTCATACTTTGTTTCTGGCTCTGCCATACATTTTTAAAAAATTTAAAAACATTTAATGGAGCATTTTTAGGTGATCTCTAGCCATGAAACAAAGCTTCATTGCTATTGTACTGCCTGGAGTATTTTGCATTGATCCTGTGGGGTGGAGGCTGGGGAGAAGACTTTTGATTTATATTAGTCTGGCTTGTCCATTCCCATTTTGGAATGACTTCCAGAAGAACTTTTGAAAACTCCCCTTCCACAACCTTATATCAACAAAAAAGTCCAAGAGCAAATCTTTTGAGGGGACATGAGTGCTGTTTCTTTTGTACCTTATTTTCTAAGACAAACAGGCTCTAAGGATTCCTTGTTCTGTGCCTGGGATGTCACATTATAAAGCCCAGGTAGAGCCAAGGTTCTAAGAAGATTTATGACATTAAAGCTAAAATTACCATGAGCATGTCAAAACTTACTTGTGTTGGAATTTTGCAAAATTTGTTTTAAGCTGCTTAAGGAAGCTTTAAAAAAGATGACAGCCTTCCTTTCATCATTTCTGTATAAATGGGGTTTTTAATGTGTTTCTGGAGGCATCTTAGGCTTAAAAACAATTTTCCTTTTTTATAGGAAAAATCCCTTCCTTTCCTTTCCTTTCCTTTTTCCTTTTCTTTCTTCAGTACTGGAGGTTTGAACCCAGGGCCTTGCACATGCTAGGCATGTGCACTACCACTAAGCTGCACCCTGGCCCTTTTTTTATTTTTTATTTTGAGACAGGGTCTTGCAAAGTTGTGAAGGCCCCAAACTCATGATCTTCCTGCCTGAGCTTACTAAGTTGCGGGGATTATAGGTTTATACCGTGGTACTCAATTCCTTTTTTGCAAAACAACAACAACAATAAAAACAAACGTGTGGAGGGGGGAGGTTTTTTCCTGTGTGTTTTAATTCATTTTTAAGTGAAGAGGTCATTGTTAATGAAAATGATGCCTGTATGATTTTTTTCTTTTCAGATATCTAGAAGTAGAAAATAACTTGATTGCAGTGTTTCCTACATTATTCTTGTTCTTATATAACTTTGTAATATGATTATCTACATAGAATATTGGGCTTTGCTTACCATACATCATTTAAAATAATATTTTGGTTGAAAAGATGCTTAACCCACATCCTTTTTGCTAATGTTTTGGGCTATTTTCATAGCAGATGGTGTTAATTTGGTGGTTTTGACCATAGTTCTCAGTTAGTGCTGATAGAAAAGATAAGCACTGAAGGGCAACAATGGCTTGCTTTGTAAGTGGTGATGGTGAGCAAGGAGTAAGTAAATTCATTTCCACAGCCAGGGTACCTCTGGACGGATATTCTTCTGCCTTTTCCTTAACCGGCCCATGTGATTTACTGTGCATCACTGACTTGATCTTCAGGTCTTGCCAGCCACATAACTTGTTCATGAAATCAAGCCGCTGTTTCAAAGGACTCTTTGTAAGCAGTCAATTTTTATTTCTTTGGGTCATTGTAATGAAAAGAAGATTGTGCAATTTGTATATGGACATTGGTGTTTTTTTCTCTCTCTATTTCTCCCTTCCTTTTCCCTTTTTTAAAGTGAGGCTTTTATTTTATTTTATTTTTTAAATTGAGCCAGGGTCTTGCCAAGTTACACAGTCTGCCTCTGGCTTCAAACCTGTGATCCTTCTTCCTTCACCTCCTGAGTTGCTTGGATTACAGACATGTGCCACTACACCTGGCTCTAGATGGAGTTTCAGTGCAAAGATTTCTACATTATTTTGTGGTTGGTTTTCTCTATACTGTCCCTACCTTTAGCAGTTAGGTTTTGATGCTGTTGTTAGGTGCCTTCCAGTTGGGTGTGACTCATAGCGGCCTTAACACACAACAGAACACACTTCCCAACACTGCTGTGCACATGATCTTTATTACATTTATGCCCATTGTTACAGCCACTGTGTCCATCTATCTAGTTGAGGGTCGTCCTTTTTTTCGTTGACCCACCACTCTCCCAAATGTGATGTCCTTCTTCAGAGATTGGTCCCTCCTGACAACATGTCCAAAATATATACAGCTAAAGCTAATAGGTTCTTATGTTTTATAAAATTGTTTGTGTCTGATACTTGGTGGCTGCCTTTCTGAGATGATAGTCAGCATCTGTGACATTCTTATCTCTGTATTTTATTTAGATCTGGTCATTTTCCTTTTGTGGTAGGGGTAATGGAGAAGGAGTCTAATCTCTACAGAATGATATCTTAAGTTTATGAAGAGCCTGCCAAAGTTGTTAAGGTGGCCCATGGATTTGGAATATGTTTACTATTAAAACTGTCCTTGGGTCCTTTCTTTTGTAGGATGTATGTATATATTAGTTGTATAGAACCTTTAATATGATATCCTTCAGTTGTGCTATGGTGAAGTGTTTTTCTGATGGTTCTTTTAATAACTGGGTGGCTTCAACATTGAGAATTTCACCATTATTATCTGTTGAGAAACTCCCTTTTAATTATTGCACAGTTTATCATTTCTGTTGGGTGCACACATCCACATCGAATCATGAATTAAAGTTTGACACATAGTGGTATAAAAATGGGGATATTGTTTCAGAGGCATAGACTTATTTTTGGGTAATAAAGGTATCTTAAATTCAATTAACAGTATATAGTAAATGCCTGTGATATATATGGAACTATGTTTGATGCTGGGTAGAATTTATAATCAACCCTAAGTTCTTGTCTCTTACCTGCAAGGACCTTATACCCTGTTGTTGTTAAGTGCTGTGGAGTCGCACCCAACTCATAGTGACTCTCATAGGGTTTTCAGTGGCTGATCATTTTGGGATCGTTTCAGGAGTGGACTCCCACATCCTCCCATTTTTGTGGTGCTGGGGATTGAACTCTGGTCCTCAGAAAGTGCAGAGCAGCACTCTGCCAGCCAAGCTGAACGCTAGTACCTACAGCCTGTGGTTGAATATAGGTGTTGTAGTAGTGCAGATGAGAGAAATTATTACAGAACCAAAACGTTGGAGAAACTTCATGACTAATGATGTGGGGCTAGGTAGGACTGAGAGAGGAACAGAAGGGTAGAGGGCATAACCAGTAGAGGGAGCCAGAGAGAAGGTGTGAAATTGCAGAATGTGTGTGCAGGACCAGTCTGGTTGTAGTATATGGGGTACCTCTTAGAAAGTGGGGGAAGTCACGGTTAGGACATGCTGGATATCAGATACCATCCTGAGGAGACTTTCATTCATTTGATAACCAGTTGAGTATCAACTGTGTGGCAGGTTCCAACTAGCGAGAATTATATAGCAGAAAAGAGCACAGGCCCTGGGGGTCCTAACTGCCCATGTTTAAGTTCTCATTTATGGCTTGAAGTCTTAATGACCTTGTTTGTGTAAGTTTCTTAATGGTCTCTGGTAGGTCTGCATCTGCCTGTTATGAGAAGTTGTTCCCATTACCAACTCATTGAGTTTTATCAAATTTTCTAATATTCAACGTCTAAGAAGCTTTTGTAAGAACTTTGTTTTTTGATCAGAAGGAATATAGAAAACTATTTTACCATCACTAACAAAAGTTTTAGTGTTTTACGTAATAATTTTTTAGCTAAGAGGCTAGGGTGTAGTTTAGTGGTAGAGCAAGTGCTCACACGTATGAGGCCCTAGGTTCAATCACTAATACCAGAAGGATGGGAGAAGAGTTTTTTTTTTTATTTGAGACTTTTTAAAATGCAGGATTTTTTTGGATACAGTTGAATTTTAAGTTAAATTTAAAATTTAAATTTAATAAATTAAATTAGATTAGACAAGTTAAGTTTTAATTTAAATAAGTTAAAACTAAAACCTCAAGGCAAAATTAAAATTAGATTAAACATTTTCAGTTTGAATTTAAACCAATTAAAATTAAAATCCCCAAAAAAGCACAGTTAATTCGTACAGCCTTGTACCCATCTTGTGGCTGGAGGATAGAATGGAGGCATTGGGGGTTCTGTGTTTGACAACCCTGCACATAAACCATCGAATGAAGAATGACTTCTGCCAAGACAGGGAGATGTTTATTTGTTGTTGCTGTGAGTGTTTTAATCAGAAAGGGCTAGGGAAGCATGCTGGTAGGTAGAATTACAGCTTTCAGAGCTTATTACAGACTGGCAGAGGGATAGAGCCCTGATAATCTTTGAGAATAGACTTTAATGGTGAGATAAGTCATAAAAATAGCCTAACAGGGAACTCATGTTAATGTGGCCAGAGTAGGTACTTGGGGATGGTCTTCATTTCTGTTCAAAGACGCTTCTGTGGGTTCTGATCTTGGGCTGATGGTGTTTAATATTTGATACCTCATTACTCTCTAGTACCCTACTTATTACCATAAACTCCCTTTTGATCTCGAGTACCATTGAACAATGTAGTTACACATTCACGCTCTGTTGTAGGACTTAGTGCAAGGATGGCCAGACTGCATCTTACTAAATATTTCAGACATGTAGTCAGGAGGGACCAATCCCTAGAGAAAGACATCATGCTTGGGAGAGTGGCAGGTCAGCGAAAAAAAGGAAAACCCTCCACCAGATGGATTGACACAGTGTCTGCAACAATGGGCTTAAACATAAATAAGATTGTGTGCCTGGCACAGAATTGGGAAGTGTTTCAATCTGTACATAGGGTGCTATGAGTCGGACTCCACTAATGGCACCTAACAACAACAACAACAACAAAGGGATGGTAGTCATTCCTATTGTAGGTCATTGCAGTAAGACCTAAAATGAGACACTAAGAAGGCATTTTACAAAATTCCAAAGAGGTACTTCAGTGTCCAGTGTTGCTGGTGGATTGTGATTGGAATTAGGCAACATGGCGTAATTATCACCTGAGGGCTAGGTGGAGTATCCCTGATCCTAACTGCCGGGGCTGTTGCAGATTTCAGAGATTTTTGCATTTTGAAATATTGGCATAGACGTCACCAGTTGAATATTTCTAATTGAAAAATCTGAAACCCAACTTGTGGAGCACTCAACCTGTGCCTACAGTGCTAAAGCACAGATTTTGAAGTTGTACAGATTTTGAAGTTGTAGGCTTTGTGAGTTGGGCTGTTTTTTTTTTTTTTTTTTTTAACCTCTGTTGGTAGAGCGCTGCTCCACACCAGGGTTTTATCCCCAGCACTGCAAAAATGGAAGAAGGATGTGGCAGTCCACTCCTGAAACAATCCCGAGTCAGCCATTGAAAACCCTAAGAGGGTTGCTGTGACTCAGACCCGACTCGAGGGCACCTAGCAACACCACCACCAAGATATTTGGGGCTGCGGTTTAGCTCAGTTGGTAGAGTGTTGCTCTGAGCTCTCTGAGGCCCTGGGTTCAATCCCCAGCACCACAAAAATGGGAGAAGGACCTGGCAGCCCACTCCCAAAAGAATCCCAAAAAGCAGCCATCAAAAACCCTACGAGGGTTATGAAAGTCACTATGACTCAGACCTGACCCAACAGCACCTGAGAAGAAGAAGGTGGCTTGGTGAGGGCGGGACCTCATCTGTTTTGTACCACTGCAGCCCCAGCATCTCTATAGAATCATACAAATTTCATTTTCATTTTCTTTATTTTTAATTGAAAAACTTTTTATACTTTTTTTTTTCTATTCGTATATATACAGCATACATACACACACTTTTTTTTTTTTTGGTGGTATGGGGTAGCTAAACCCAGGGCCTCCACGTATTTGCAAGTGCTTTACCACTGAGGGGCTGGGATTTAGCTCAGTTGGTAGAATGATGCTCTGCAGTCTCTGAGGTCCTGAGTTGGATTCCCAGCAACGTACAAATGGGAGAAGGACGTGGCAAACCACTCCCCAGGCAATCCCCAAACAATCACTCATTGAAAACCCTATGAGGGCCCCTATGAGTTGGACACAACTTGATGGCAGCTAACAACACCATCCTACCACTGAGGTGAACCCTTAACCCCTTCTATATTTTTCATTTTAAGTCATTGTCTTGCTAAGTTTCTCAAGCTTTCTTTGGCCTCAAACTTGTGATCTTCCTGCTTCTGCCTCTTGAATTGCCAGGATTATAGGCATTTGCCACTGCACCTGGGTCACATGCTTTTCTTGGAATTTGTTCCTTTTTTGTCTTTGAAAAAAAAAATGATATAAACAGAAAGGATAAAATGGCCTATCCTGTAGTTGGATAGATAAGTCAGCTCTGCCAGAAGGGGGCAGTTAATAGTCGGATTATCTTTTAGTTCTGTGTCTGCCTCAAATAAAAAGGAATAAGATAATAGCTAGAAATCTAGAAGATACAAATACCAAAAAATAAAAGCAACTGCATAAGAGTGAGATAGCCAGGAATTCAGACATAGCAGTTGAGTGGAGAAACCCATTTGACTGGGTCAGAGCAAGATGATATAGAGCAAAATGGGGTGCAGGAGGTCATAGCCAGGCAGTGACCTGAAGTGCACACAGAGACATACTGTCCAGGGGCTGGGAATGGAGCTCAGTGGGGGAGTGCTTGCTTGGACGGTACAAAGTCTTGGGGTCAATCACCCAACACCTCAAAACAAAATGAAACAGAGCAAACAAAATCCCCACAGCTAGAACATACCTCCCAGGCTGCATGCTTTCCATTTACTCCCCTGTCTGTGTGTTTTATGTATGTAAGTCAGTAGTCCTGTGGTGGCAGCTAATAGGTAAGATTTTATGTTTTCCTTCTCAGTAGGGTAAATATGTCCTTCCAATTCATTTTCCTGAGAGTTCTTTGTGATTCTTCTCTTGACTCAGACATGAACTGTTTGATATTGGGCAAGTTACCCAGCTGCTTCTGAATTTTTTTGGTCAGCTCTAAAGTAGATTATATTTCTTACCTTGTGGAATTGTTGGGATGAAAAATAATATGTGCAACATCCCTAATGTAGTACCAGTGCACAGCAAGTCTGCAGGTAATGGTGGCTGTCATTGTTTGATCTGGGCTTAATGCAGAACTATTTGTGTATCATTCAACAGTAAGTCCCGCAGGCGTAATATGAGCATTCCAGATGCCAGTCTCATGGGTTTCAGTATTTGTTTTTAGACTAGATGTTAGGTTTTCTTTTTGTGGATTTATGAGAGAGCAGATCCATCTTGGTTATTGAATTATTTTTTAATAACTATTAATTACCAGAAGCAGCTTCACTAAAAAAAAAAAAGGAATTTCAGGTTTTGAAAGGGCAACTGACTCTTTAATTTTACTTGGGTTATTGTATCCTTGATATAGATAATTAATAGTCTTCTTGAACTAAATTGGAGTAATTTTGACTAACACATGCTTATTATATCATAGTCATTCTTTTTTATTTTTATTTTCCAGGTGCTGGGGCCTTGCCCCAGGACCTTACACATGCTTAAGCAGGCACTGTACCACTGAACCACACTCCCAGCTCATATTCACTCCTTACGGGAGTTTTCTTTCTTACTCTATTGAAGAAAAATGCTTGATAATATAGTTGATATTTTAATCTTGATGATGACTACTGTGCTATATGGTACAGGTGCAGTGAATAATGACTTTAACAAGTATGCTGTAGGATATGGATAAAGTGAGTAAAATATTGCCTTGTAACTAGTTAAAAGTTTTTCTCAAGTGACTTTAAATGTGTGGTTGTACGTGTCTGTTGGTTTGCCGTACTGTGGGGGCTTGCGTGCTGCTATGATGCTGAAAGCTATGCTACCATTATTACAGATACCAGCAGGGTCATCCATGATGGGTAGCATTCAGCTGAGCTTCCAGACTAAGACAGACTTAGGGAGTAGGACCTGGCAGCCCACTCCAGAAACAACTGGCATTGCAAACCCTATGAATAGCAGAGAAACACTGTCAGGTATAGTGCCTGAAAGTGAGCCCTCCAGGTTGGAAGACACTAAAGAGATGACTGGGGCAGAGTTGCCTTCTCAGAGTAGAGACTTTACTGACAGAAATGGAGTAAAGCCTCAGGGACCTCCATTTGCTGATGTGGCATGACTCAAAATGAGGAGAAACAACTATAAACATCCATTAATAATTGGAATGTGGAATGTACATAGTATGTTGTTGTTGTTGTTGTTGTTGTTGTTGTTAGGTGCCGTCGAGTTGGTATCCGACTCATAGCGACCCTCATAGGGTTTTCAATGGCTGAGTGCTTCGGGATTGCCTTGGGAGTGGATTGCCAGGCCTTTCTCCCATTTTGCGGTGCTGGGATGAATCTAGGAAAATTAGAAATCATCAAAAGGGAACGGAACACATAAACATCGACATTCTAGGTGTCAGTGAGCTAAAATGGACTGGCATTGACCATTTTGAATCAGATAATCATGTGGTCTCCTATGCTGGGAATGACAAAGAGAAATGTGTTTGCATTCATCATCAAAAGAGGCATCTCAAGATGTGTCCATAAGTAGTACAATGCTGTCAGTAGTAGAATAATATCCATATGCCCTATAAGGAAGGCTAGTTAATATGAGTATTATTCAAATTTATCTGGAACAGAATAGAAGACCCAGAAATACCCAACGCATCTATAGCCACCTTATTTTCGACAAAGGAGCAAAGCAAGTAAACTGGAAAAAGGACAGCCTTTTCAATAAATGGTGCTGGGACACATGGTCACCCGCATGCAGAAAAATGAAAACTGACCCACATCTCTCAATATGCACAAGTTAATTCAAAATGGATAAAAAAAGATCTCAACATAAAACCAGAAACTTTAAAACTTATAGAAGACAAGATAGGCAATACACTCCATCATATAGGCATAGGAAAGTATTTCCTTAATAGGACTCCAATTGCTCAAGAAATTGCAACAAGAATAGATAAGTGGGATTACATGAAATTAAAAAGCTTCTGTACAGCAAAAGAAGCAATTAACAGAGTCAAGGAAACCCCCACTGAATGGGAAAAAATCTTCGCATTTTATACATGAGACAAAGGTCTAATTACAAGAATTTATAAAGAACTCAAGAAAAAAACTCCCCCAAAACCAAATAACCCAATACACAAATGGGCAAAGGAACTGAGTAGACAGTTCTCAAATGAAGAGCTCCATAAAGCCATGAAACACATGAAAAAATACTCAATATCCCTAGCCATTTTAGGGAAATGCAAATTATAACAACCCTGGGATTTCACCTTACACCAGTAAAAATGGCCAAGATCAATAAAACAAATAACAACAAATGCTGGTGAGGTTGCGGAGAAAAGGGAACACTCTTACATTATTGGTGGAGCTGAAAATTCATCCAACCACTGTGGAAATCAATATGGAGGTATCTTAAAAAACTGAAAATAGATCTCCTGTGTGACCCAACTATAACACTATTGGGAATTTACCCAAAGGGAGATGGGTCATCATACCACTGAGACACCTGCATCTCCATGTTCAATGCAGCACTCTTCACAATAGCAAGGATATGGAATCAACCAAAGTGCCCTTCAACAGAAGAATAGATAAAAAAACTATGATACATATACACCATGGAATACTACTCAGCAATCAAGGAAAATGAAATAAGGACATTCGCAGCAAAATGGATGGAATTGGAGAAAATTATTTTAAGTGCACAAACATAAGCTCAGAAAGAGAAACACCACATGTTCTAACTCATATGTGGGAGCTAAATCAAAATTATAAGAAGGAAAAAATCCTATAAAAGGTCAGTTCATAATAAAAGAAAAAAAAAGCTAAGAATGGTATTATTATAGATGGTCTAGAAAATGCATGTAATAGTACTGACAAGGTAAAAAGAAAGTTCACTGCAGGAAAAGTTTCTATCTTAAACAGAACTGGAACCCAAGGATGTATAGAAAAATATTACCATAAAAAGACAAGTAAATGGTAGAGAAGTCTTTGATGGGGGGTGGGTGTGGGACAGGGGAGGAAGTGCACAAGAGGGTAAGGGGGAACCTATATGAATAATGTACAACAAAATGCATATATGGAAATGTCACGATGAAAAGCATGTCAGAATGAATCACATTAAGGTGTACATTAAAAATTTCCAAAAAAAAAGAAAAAGAGAAAAGACATCTCAAGATGTGTCCATAAGTAGTACAATGCTGTCAGTAGTAGAATAATATCTGTATACCCTATAAGGGAGGCTAGTTAATATGATTATTATTCAAATTTATGTATCCACCAATAAGGCCATATATGAAGATAGGGAAGATTTTTACCAGCTTCTGGAATCTGAAATAGATCAAACATGCAGTCAGGATGGACTGATAATTACTGGTGACTGGAATGCAAAAGTTGGAAACAAAGAGGCTCAGTAGTCAGAAATTATGGCTTTGGTAACAGAAACAATGCTAGAGATTACTTGATAGAATTTTGTCAGACCAATGATCTTTTCATTGCAAGTACAATTTTTTCACCATTTTTCCATTTCAAATGGAATTCAGCAGATGTAACATCCAGGAACCAAATTTACTACATTTGTGGAAAGAGACGATGGAAAAGCTGAATATCAAAAGTCAGAACAAAACCAGGGGCTGACTGTGCATCAGACCATCAAGTGCTCATACACAGGTTCAAACTGAAATTGAAGAAAATTAGAACAAGTGTCTGAGAGCCAAGGCATGGCTTTAGGTGTATCCCACCTGAGCTCAGACACCACCTCAAGAACAGGTTTAATGCATTAGACACTAATGATAGAAGACCAGATGAGTTGTGACATGACATCAAAGACATCATTCATGAGGAAAGCCAAAGGTTATTAAAAAGACAAAAAAAGAAAAGACCAAATTAAATGTCAAAGGAGACTCTGAAATTTGCCCTTGAACATTGAGCAGCTAAAGTAAAACGGAAGATATGATGAAGTTAAGGAACTAAACAGAAGATTTTAAAGGGCAGCTCAAGAAGACAAAATCAAATATAGTAATGACAAGTGCAAAGGGAAGAACACTTTGTTTTCTTCAAGCATAAGGAATTGAGGAAAAAATTCAGGCTCAAGTGGCAATACTGAAGGATTCTACAGGGAAAATATTAAATGATGTAGGAAAGATCAAAAGAAAATGGAAGGAATACAGAGTCATTAAACCAAAGAGATTTGGTAGATGACCAACCATTTTAAGAGGTTGCATATGATCAGGAACCAATGGTACTGAAGGAATAAGTGGAAGCTGCCTTGAAGGAATTGGTGAAACACAAGGGTCCAGGAATTGATGCAATACCAATTGAGATGTTTCAGCAAATAAGTGGCAGCACTGGAGGTGTTAACGTGTTTATGCCACGTTTTGGAAAACAGCTCCCTGGCCAATTGGAAGAGATCCATATTTGTGCCTATTCTTAAGAAAGGGGATCCAACCAAATGGGGAAATTATTGAACATATTAATATCACACACAAGCAAAATTTTGCCAAGGATCATTCAAAAGTGACTGCAGCAGTATAGAGACAGGGAACTGCTGGAAAACCAAGCCAGATTCAGAAGAGGGTGGGGAACTAGGGACTTCATTGCTGATGTCAGGTGGATTTTAGTTGAAAGCAGAGAATCAGAAAATGTCTGTGTTTCATTGACTATGCAAAGGCATTTGACTGGGTGGATCATAATAAATTATGGATAGCACTGAGAAGAATGGGAATACCAGAGCATCTAATTGTACTCGTGAGGAATCTGTACATGGACAAGGAGGCAGTCATTTGGAGAGAACAAAGAAACACTGCCCAGTTTAAAGTTTAGAGAGGTGTGCGTCAGGGCTGTGTCCTTTCACCTCTTCAATCTCTATGCTGAACAGATCTGAGAAGCTGGACTTTATGAAGAAGAACACAGTATCATGTGGAGGAAGACTCATTAGCAGCCTGTGTTATGCAGCTGACACAGCTCTGCTTGCTGAAAGTGAAGAGGATTTGAGACATTTACTGATGATCAGAGAATACAGCCTTCAGTATGGATTGCGGCTTAACATCAACAAGACAAAAATCCTTACAACTGCTTCAGTACACAACTTTGTAATAAATGGAGAAAAGATTGATGTTGTCCAAGAGTTTGCTTTACTTGGTTCTACAGTCAACACCTGTGGAAACATCAGTCAAGAAAAGGTATGACAAAAGACCTCTTTAAAATGTTGAAAAGTAAAGATGTCACATTAAAGATGAAGGTGTGCCTGACTCAGGGTATTTTCAGTTGCATCACGTGGTTGCAAAAGCCGGACATTAAACAAGGGAGACAAGAGAAGAATTGATGCTTTTGAATTGTACTGCTGGAGATGAATATTGAATATGCCATGGACTGCCAAAAGAACCAATGGCTCTGTCCTAGAAAAAGTGTAACCAGAGTGCTCCTTGGATACAAGGATGGCTTGACTACGTCTTACGTATTTTGGACATGCTGTCAGGAGGGACTGATCCCTGGAGAAAGACATCGTGTTTGGGAGAGTGGCAGGTCAACGACAAAAAGGAAAACCCTCCATTAAATGGATTGACACAATGTCTGCAGCAATGGGCCTAAACATAAGGAAGATCATGTGCCTGGCACAGAATTGGGGAGTGTTTCATTTTCTTGTTAATAGGGTCACTGTGAATTGGACCTGACTCGACAGCACCTAACAAGAAGTAATGGGGTGCATTCTGAGAAATGTACCTACCATAGGCCATTTTGTTGTGTGAACATCTGTTTTAGTCAATCAGTGCATTACCATAGCAAGGAATCTGACAGCGGCAGACTTAAAGGAAGAATGGTTTATTGTGACTCATGGTTAGAAGATCACAGTCCAAAGAGATGGGGAGGCATGGCGGCAGGGAAGAACCTCACATCTTGGCAATCAGGAAGTAGAGAGGTTACCAAAACCATACGTTTGACATAAGTCCCAAAGGCCCACCCCCAGGGACCTGCTTCTGCAAAGCTAGAGTTCCTCTTCCCAAAGTTCCACAGCCTCTGCAGACTGCACCACCATGTGGGGACCAAACATTCCAACACATGACCTTTGCGGGCCATTTTACATTCAGACCTTGGCAAATTTAGAGTGTCCTTATGCAGCTGTAGATGGTATAGCCTACTCAGTGGTGGGATGTGAAGCACATATATGGTCAGTTGATTGCTCCTAGGCCTCCCAGGATAAAACAACACGTGAGCTTAAATCAAGTGCAAGAGAAAGTGGTGCGGTCAAGAGACTTGTAAACACGGGTATACAAGGCTGCTGCTAGCTAATGTGGTGTTTTGTTTTACAGCACACTTTTCTCAATGTAAGGAGTACACTGTAAAATAATGACAAAAGCATAGTATGATGAATACAGGAACTAGTAACATAGTCCTTTATTATCATTATCAAGTCTTATATACTGTGAAGAATTGTGTATCATATTTTTATATGACTGGCAATGTAGGTTCTTTTTATACCAGCATTACCACAAAACTGTGAGTAACGCAGTACATCACTGCTTTGCCCTGTGATGTCACTAAGCAATGGGAATTTTTCAGCTCCGTTATAATCTGATGGGACCACTGTGGTACTTGTGATCGTTGTTCACCAAAATGTCATGTGGCACATGACTGTTTTCTATTTAACAACAGAATACCACATTATTTGGAGTAAGCTCCTGGAGGAATTTGGTACTAGGATGAGAAGAAGCTAACCTAGAAAGAAGCTATGTGTAGTGGTAAATTTTATATTTCGTTTAGGCAAATTCGGCGTCTATTTAAAAACTTAGTTTAATTTAGCATATTTCTTAGATGTTGATGTAATTCAGATAGTAGAAGCAAATAGATCTTGTAGACTATGAATGACTGGACTCTTGGTATAAAAGGAGTAAGGTGTTTCATTTTCTGAGGTCAGACTTGGTACTAAGATCTCTTAGTGACTCGGAAAGGAAAAAACAGTGGGAAAAATATAGGCTTCAATTCTTTTATTTTCACTGCATGTGGTAGTGCATGCCTGTAATCCCAGCATTTGGGGAGTCTGAGGCAGGAGGATTAAGAGTTCAAGGCCTTCCCACCTGGGGGGCTCATTTTCCAGTACTATATCTTGGAAATGTTTCTCTGCTATTCATAGGGTTTTCAATGGCTAACTGTTTTGGGAGTGGGTTAGTCATGTCCTTCTCTTTAGTCTGTTGTAGTCTGAAAACTCAGCTGAAATCTGTGTAGCATGAGTGACCCTGGTAGTAATGCCAGTGGCATAGCTATCAGCATCACAGCAACACACAAGCCTCCATAGTATGGTAAATTGAGAGACACGTGGGAGTCTCTACAGGGTAACCACAGTTAATTCATGCTTCCTGTTCTGTTTTCAGTTTCTTACTTGTTTTTGGCCTTGAAATATGTGATAGTTAATTGGAATTAAGAACTTGATTTGATTGAGAGACACCTAGGGGATTAGTAAAGCACACTTGTAGATGAGTCTGTGAGTGTTGCCATGAATAAGGATAATTTGACCTCTTTGACTGTCTGTGTCCATTTTATTTCTTTCTCTTGCCTGATTGCTGTGGTTAGGACTTTGATCACAATATTGAGTAAGAGAGGATAGAGTTATTGATCTTAGAGGAAATGGTTTCAGTTCTTCCCCATGACTTTTATGATGTTGAGGTATCTTCTTGTTATGCCCATCTCCTCCAGGGCTTTTATCATGAAAAAATGTTGTGTTTTGTCCAAGGTCTTCTCACCGTCAATTGAGATGATCATGTGATTTCTGTCTGATAGCCTCTTGATATGTTGAATTACATTAATTGATTTTTGTATGTTGAACCAGCCTTGCATCTGCAGAACAAAGCCCATTTGATAATGGTATATGATCTTTTTTATGTGTTGTTGAAATCAGTTTGCCAGAAATTTATTAAGGATTTTTGTGTCTATTTATCGGGGAAATTGTTCTATAATTAATCTGTCTTTGAAATATCTTTGCCCGTTTTGGTATCAGCATATTGCTGCCTTCATAGAATGAGTTTGGAAGTTCTACTTTATGAAATAGTTTGAGGAGAATAGGTATTAATTCTTCTTTGAAGGCTTGATAGAATTCTGCTATGGGCTGGTCTGTCCCAGGGCTTTTCTTTGTTGGGAGACTCTTTATTGCTGTCTTTATTTTGGTGAATGTAATGGGTCTATTTAAATTACTGTGTCCTTTGGGCTTAATTTTGATAATTTGTATGAGTTAATGAACTTGGCCACTTCTGTGTTTTTGTTGTTTGGGGAAGTACAGTTTTTTAAAGTATTCCCTGATCTTTTGGAATTTGTGGGTATCACTAGTTATGGCCCTGTTCTCATCTCTTCTTTCTTTCTTTTGGTGAGACTGACTAGAGGGTGTCTACTTATCTTTTCAAAGAAGCAGCTCTTAGTCTGATTAGTTATTGAAATTGTCATTTTGGATTCTAATTGGGGTATTTCTGCCTTGCTCTTGATAATGTTGGTCTGAGTGCTCCATTTGGGATTTGCTTGTTGACTTTCTAGTGCCTTAAAATGTGTCATTAAGTTATTTAATTGGGCCTTCTGTAACTTACTGATGACGACACTCATGGCTATGAACTTCCCTCTTAGAACTGCCTTTGCTACATCCCATAAATTTTGATAGGATGTATTTTCATCCTCATTTGACTACAGAAAAACTTTAATTTCCTCTGATTTCTTTGATGATCCATTGATCATTCAGCAGTATATTATTCAATCTCCATGAATTTGTTACATTTCCCCAATTTTTGTTCCTTTTAAATTCTAATTTTATCTCATTGTGATCTTATAAGGTACAGGAGATGATTTCTATTTTATTGTATTTGTTGAGTCTATTTTTGTGGACTAAATTGTGGTCTGTCGTAGAAAAAATTCTGTGTCATGGTGAGAGGAATGTATATTCCAAATCTGATAGGTTGAATATTCTATAGATGTCTGCAAGTTTCCTTTGGTTTATGGTGCTATTCAAGTCTCTTATTTCACTGTTGAATTTTTGTTCTGATGATCTGTGTCTCAGTGAAAGTAGGGTATTGGAATCTCCTGTAATTATTGTGTCTCACCCATTGTCTTCCTTTATCTCCAATAAAGTTTGTTTTATGAAGCTAGGTGCCCTGTATTTAGTAAATATTAAGTATCATTATGGGTTCCTAGTTGACTGTTCCTTTTACTAATATGTAGTGTTCTTCTTTGTTTCTTCTGATTAGTTTGGAATTGAAGTCTAAGTTGTCTGAAATTAGTATCAAATTCCTGCTTTTTTTGTTTCCTACATGGTTGGTATGTTCTTTTCCAGCCTTTAATTTTTAGCCTTTTATGGTCTTTATGGATGAGGTGAGTCTCTTGAATGCCACATATTGAGGGCTTATGTTTTTTCCTCTAGTTGGCCAGTCTACTTCTCTTGATTGGTGAGTTAAGATTATTTACATTGAGATTAAATAGTTGAAAGGTGCTTATTATTGTGCATCAGTTTGGTATTCATTATTTTTTGATTCATATTTGGCCTGTTTTTTTTTTTCTTAAGTTCCCCTCATGCTTATTATTCATTCCTTTGGTCTTGTATCAGGGGTTACCGTACCTCCTCTGTATGCGGTGTTTTGTTGAGGATCCTTTGCAATGCTGGCTTGGTGTCTGTGAATCATTTAAACAAGGGAATATCATGGAATATCTTAAACTCAACATCTATTTAAAAAGATAGCTTTGGTGGCTAATGTAATCTTGGTTTGCAGTTATTCTTTTTTAAGACTTTGATGATGTCTGTCCAAGCTTTCCTTTCCTTTAACATTGTTGTTGAGAAATTTGCTGTTATTCTGATGAGTTTGCCTTTATAAGTGAGTTGGCCTTTATCTCTTTTAGCTTTGAGAATAGCTTCTTTATGCTCTATATTTAGTGTTACAATTATAATGTGTTGTGGGCAGGATCTGTTCTGGTCTACTCTGTTTGGGGTTCTGAATGTTTCACTTGTATTAGTATCCAGCTCTTGCCTTAGGTTTGGGACGTTTTCATCTAATATTTCTTCAAATAAATTTCCTCATCCTCTCGTGTTGTCTTCAGCTCCTTTGTGAACCACCTGAATGTGTAGGTTTTGTGTCTTCATTTTATCAACTACCTACCTCCTGAAAACCTTACTCATACTGCTTCACCTTTCTTTCTGTCTTGGCATTTGAATAAATAAGATCTTCTACCTTTTCCTCAGCATCAGCTATCCTGTTTTCAGCTTCCACTAGTCTGGATACTGAAGATTCTGTCATAATACTGAGTATTAATTTTGCCTTGCATCTCAAGGACCTCTGTTTGATTCTTCTTCAGAATCTCAATTTCTCTGGAGAATTTTTCTTCCAAAATTGACTCTCTTTTTGTCCAGTGAATCATCTGATTTCAGTCTTTACAGATGTGCCTGTTCTGGATATTCCACATGAATGGAATCATAATATATGACCTTTTGTGACTGGGTTTTTTCACTTGAACTTAATATATTTTCATTTTACTTTATATTAATCCTAGTAATAATTCTCTCACTTACAATAGGAGAGAGTTAGAATATTGCAGAGAACAGAGGCAAAAGGCTTCCAGTACCATCTCTGCTCCTGGCCACTGTTGCCCCATCAGGTGGAGCAACTCTTCCTTGGGAACTCTTCCTTGGGAAGAGTTTCTGATTATGGCTAGCTACCATGCTATGTCTGTAAGGTGGCTGCGTCTTAGTGTTGGTGAACTAATCAGTAATGATGAAGTAATTTCAGTGATTTACTTATTCATTCATTTGCTTATCCATTCAAATTGATTTGTGAAAGGATGAGTATGAGATGTATATTTGAGGTGTGAACAAAGAATGTGGTGAACAGCTCAGTGGGTAGAGCACTGCGCTGCAGTCTCTGAGGTCCCGAGTTCAGTTCCCAGCACCGCAAAAATGGGAGAAGGACCTGGCAATCCACTCCCAAGGCAATCCCGAAACAGTCTGCCATTGAAAACCCTATGAGGGTCGCTATGAGTCGGATACCGACTCGACGGCACCTAACAACAACAACAGTAAAAGACACATTGCCATTAATCACCTTCAAAACCTGCCTCCTGGCTTCGGACACACTTAGCCGTCATTCTTGTCACATTCTGTTGGTTTTAAGCAGCTCTGGAAAGTCCTCTTTTGTGAGGAATCATTTTTTAAATTTAAACATTGACTGTAGTTTTTAAATCATATCTAATATTTTGACCGTTCTCAGGGAGAACTTTATTTTAAAATAATAAGTGATATTTTTGACCTTTTAAATAAAAGAAATAGCTAAAAGACTTTGATACCATTTCTTCTTTTGTAATTTGCTTATGAAGGAAGTGCCTGCCATCACCATGGTTGGCTTATTACCATTTTCTTGGTTGCTTACGATGTGTTGGACATGATGAGAAGCATGTCAAATGAATTATTCCATACTATGACAGCTCTGTCAGGCAAGTGCATTGTCCCTACTTTAAATGGTGAAAGTAAAACCTAGAGGTTGAGCAGCATGTCCACATCTGGTAAGTGACCCTCAGATTTGGATCTGTGCTATCTTCAACATTCACACAGTTCCTCTTTCATGCACGACTGTCTTTTGCGTGAGTATTCTTGTATATCTCATAATATTAGCTCTAACCACTGTATTGCGGGCACAGCTTCTGTGTGATAACTTGGTCCTCATGTCTTTGTGCAAGCCAGCAGAGCAGTGTCCCGCCGGCCCTGCGGTTTAGTAGCTGAGCTCCTGCTTTGGAACATGACCACAGAGCTGTATGGGCCCAGCTTGCTGCTGCATAGTTGTAGCATCTTACTCTTTGTCTTTGACCTAGCATTTACTGGGTGTTTATGATGTGCTAGCCTCTCATTTTCTCGCTTGAATCTTAAAACAATCTGGGTAATAGAGATTTTTAGTTCTTTATTTTCTAGATACAGCAGCTAAATCTGAAAGGTTAAGATATTTGCCCTACATTTTATAACTGTGAGACAACAGCTGAGATTGGAACCCATGCATTCTGGTTCTTGAGTCCACACTCATAAAACACTATGCCATACTGGCTGTCCTTGAACACTGATGATAGTCATTTGAAAGGTTTCAAATGCTCAGATCAAATCAATTTGAAAAAAATATTTATTATAAATGTTTTTCCATTGCAGAAGTAACATTTGCCAAAAACAAATGGGAGAGCTCTTAAACCGAATGATTCATCAAAAAGTTGTATTTGATGTGTTTTCCATTTTTTCCCCTGAAATAACTCTTGCATATTTTCGATAGTGGGCTTTAGAATAGAATCATTAATGAGTGACTTTGGAGTATTTATCCAAACCTTTAGTAGCTGTTCTCTGGGTACCTTTATTACGTATAATTTGTTCTTTTTGTTGTTAGGTACCCTCAAGTCAGTGTCTAACTCATGGTGACCCTAGGTACAACAGCCGAAACACTATTGTCAGTGCTTCTCTGCTATTCATAGGGTTTTCAATGGCCAATTGTTTTTTGGGAATGGGTTGCCAGGTCCTTCTCCTAAGCCTACAGCACCTGGTGTTCCCAGGCGCTCTCCCATCAAGGACTAACCAGGCCCGACCCTGCTTAGCTTCCGAGATCTGACAGGATCAGATGCCATAGTGGTATAGCTGCAGGTATGTACAATTTAGCATCCCTCAGTTAGATTTTAGAAGGGCAAATTAAAGTTGAGCACATATTTTTGGCCCTTAAGGTCTAGAAAAAAAGAAATTGCAACTTAGATAATGTGGGTGACTTCATAATGATATAATAGAATAACAAGTCTAACAGTAGTATTGCAGTTTCATAGGTGAGCATAGTTGGGGGAAAAAGGCCTGGAAAGGCACGCTTGGGAGGTGATGAGGAAAAGTGAAATACAGGCACCTGAATATAGTTAGTGTAGTACCAAGTGCACAGGTAGTGCTGTAAATCAGGATCACTTACAGAGGAGGCCTCTTAGTTCTCGTGTACTATACATTTTAGTATTCTTATTGCTAACCTATTTTAAATGGCAGACTGCCTCATTGAGTCAAAGCCTTGCAGTTAGTTATATAGCATATATTGACTTTATTTCCCAAGTCAGCATATTGTGATTATTCAGAGTTCTCAGCAATTAAAAAAATTTGTTTCTCATATTATGAAGTATCTATTATACTTTTAATTTATAAAAATCACTACAGGTCTTTCATTTTTATTAATCTATAGACTTTATTTTTTAGGCTTCAGACTGTAGGCTACTTTTAGGCTTTCAGAAAAATTGAGTAAAAGGTACAGAGTTCCCATGTACCGCCTAGCCCCTGCTTCTCCCATTTCCCCTATTATTAAAATAGTGTGGTACATTTGTTATAATTGATGAAGCAATATTGACACATTATTATGAACTGAAATTCATTAGGATTCACGTTGATTTGTGTCATACAATCACATAGGCTTTGACAAATATGTGATGTTGTGTAGCCACTGTCATATGTCATATAGAATAATTTCACTGCCTTAAAAATCCTCTGTGGGATTTTGAAGTAAAAGTTCTTTTTCTACAGCTTCTCAATCTGACCCTTCTGAGAAACTGCTGTTAATATTTTGTTGTCTTTTTGGAATTGTCTTGCAGTTTGGCTTTCTAATGAAACAATGAGTTTTAGGTATCTTCCCACAGAAGTACCTGTAGGTATTTTTCATATTTATCATATTTTCTATTGAAAACATAGTAAACAATCATCAGATTTCTTAAAGGAAAGGATTATTAAGTAAATTTGAGGACCAAGCTTAGAATGCATTATTGTTCAGCAATATTCTGAGAAAAATAATGCTATAAGGTGGCATATCTAATGCTATACTATAGCAAGACTTTGGAAATTGAATGCTATAACATATAATTTAAACTTCTAGGATTATTGAGCACATAATAACATGTCATTAACTTGACAAATGAAGCAAATGCTCTGGCATGTGTATGTATGTATTACGTTCATCTCATAAATACAAGTCCAAGTAGAATAGCTTTTTACTTAGAATTATACAAGACTTAATAGTAATTCCTCATCCTTGATATTTTAAACCTTTAAGCAGCTTGTATTGATTATGTGATTAAATGCTTCTCAAAAACAGGTATATTAAGGTTTTTTTTTGAAAAATGGAATTTGAAAAAAATGTGAATCAGTGAAGTTTATGAGAATGTTTCATGAAAAACTCAGGCATTGTTTTAAGGTTTCTCATAAAATTATATGAGTATTTGCCATAGAAAAATATTGCTGGAGATTCCTACGTGATAAAGTACTGACATGTGTTCGTTTTTGAAAGAAGAGTTACCATTTAATTGGCCTGGTAGATTTTAAACCTAATTGTAAAAGAAATAGAACTTGGTGACAATTCACATAAATACATAAGCTATCTTTTTACTATTGTCTATTTCCTTGCATGGAAAATAGAATGCTTTATTAGAAAACCATGTGATAAATCTTCACTTTTTTATTTTTGCCTTTCATATGCATTATTGAATAATTCTAGCTATGAACTTTTAATGAATCCTTCAAAAATCCACTTATACCCATATTCATAGCAACATTATTCATAATAGCCAAAAGGTGGCAGCAACCCATGTGGCTGACAGTAGGTGACTAGAAAAACAAACGTGATCTATTTTACACCCAATAGAATATTATTTGCCTTAAAAAAGAAGAAAATTCCAGCAGTGGCACAACATACATGAACCTTGAGGACATTACACTAAATGAAATAAGCCACCCACAGAAAGACAAATGTGTGATTCCACTCTGAGGTTCAAAGTTGTGGAAACAGAAAGGGGAATAGGAGTTGCCAGGGACTCATGGGAGGAGAAAGGGAGAGGGGTTTAATGGGTGTCAGTTTGAGTTTCATAAGATGAAAAGATTACGTAATACTACTCGACTGTATACTTACTTAAAAATGTGTATGATGCTGAATTTTATGTGTGTGTGTTTTACCACAGTAAAGATTTAAAAAAAATCAATTTAAAGGTAAACAAATGCATCTAATTTTGTCCAGTGGAGCAGCTAGTGAAGAATGAAGGAGTCTGGAAGTTTGAGAGTCTCCCTAAGAATGTATTGTGCCATTTCCTGAACACTTCAATTTAGGAATATGCAGCTACAAAGAACGTAGAGGGAGACAGTCATTTTGGTAATTATTGTCTGATTTTAAAAGGATTGTAGACTTACAAGCTTTTTGTTTCTGTATAAATGTATTTCTCATTTATTCTTGAATCTAGTCTGTACCCTTTCTACAGTTTTAGAGGGTTACAAAATCAGATTAGAATTGCATGTGGAGTGAGTTTGAGGTTGAGAGTAGATTAGAGTTGAGAACATATGGTATTTATTTTTTCATCAGGTTTCTGGGGCATTTAAACAACCAAAGTATCAAGAAATATTCCAAGAGTTTAAAAAAGTTTCACATAAAAGTGAATACAGTGAACCTGAGTGACTTGATGTGTAGAATATCAAATCTAGCTAGACCACGGTTTGTATCTTTTCCCCAGTGCACACAGGTTGAACCCAGGGCCTGGTGCATGTTAGGCAAGTGCTCTACCACTGAGCTGCATTCCTAGCCCCCACTTTTTTAAACCTTTGAGACAGGGTCTTGCCAAATTGCACAACCTGCCTCTGTCCTTGAGCTCATGATTCTCCTGCCTTGCCCTGTCAAATCACTGGGATTACGGGCATGCACCACGGCACCTGGTTTACAGTTTGAATCTTTAGACCTCTTTGCTAGACCACAGAAATGGGGAAGGAGCAAAAACAGTCTAGTTCCTCAAGTACCAAAATAATTAACAACAAAGGCACCTAGCAAAACTCATTTAGGTACCTAGCACAAGTATCAGAATAATAGTGAGATGTCTAGAAATCCAGTCCTCCTGAGTCCTACCTTCCATTTTGTCTCTGATCCTTAGGAGATCTTTCAGACACAAAGAACATTTTTCCAATACCAACAAAAGGTAAAGCACTCAACAGTTACACTCTCCACCCCATTACATCCTGAAATAATGTCAAGCTTTACCAATACCGATTTTATCAAGGTAATCATTAGTATGTACATACTGCATGTTTATAATAAATGTAACTTTAAAACAATATACTCATTAAATATCTTTATGATGAAAGATAATGAGCACAGTGAGTATTACTGTTAACAAAATTTCTATTTTGACAAACTTCACTGTAAATAATAAGCCCCAGGGGTAAGGGCATTTTCCTGGAGCTGGAAATTATTTTTAGAGCTGCTATTTGTTTAAAATAGAAGTCTGCCAAGTATAGTGGTTAAGCACATAAGCTTTGGAAACCAGACATGGGTTAAAATCTCACTTAATAGCTGGACAATGTTGAGCACGCTATCTGACTTCTCTGTGCCCTCATGTCCTCATGTAAATGGGAAATGACAGTAACAACCTCAGAGGGTTCACGAGGATTGAGTGACTGGAGAACAGAACAAGGTGCACAGTACGGTAGAAATGCCTAGTAAATACATCGTAGGGCGTGTGTGTGTGTGTGTGTGTGTGTGTGTGTGTGTGTGTGTGTTTTGAGATGTCATCTCCTTAGGTAGTCCAGTGTGGCATGGAACTGGCTGTAGCCGAACCTGGCCTCTCATTCACAGGCTTCCTGCCTCAACCTCCCAAGAGCTGGGAATAGAGGAGTGTGCCACCAGGCTCAGTTTAATCATATCTTTATTGTTATGAGATCCTATTAAAAAAAAACTACTTAAAATAATGCTTAGTAAGCTTTTAAAAAGAAAGTAAATATATAGAGAAAGCAGATAAAACATTCATAAAAGGAAGATTTACAGATGAAAATGCCATTTATCATTCATAATGGTACATGTTCACTTAGTTGTTCAGATCCTCATTAATAGTATTTTATATGCCTAGCAATATTCTATGTAATTATGTTACAATGACAAAGAAGATAAAAGCTCTGTCCAAGATTAATCCAGCATCCTGATCACCTTTGCATTTATTAATAATTTAATAAAAATATATTGTGTATGTGTAGTATTAATGAAATGGTAAAACCGTGTACAAAGATAGGATTTTGTTGTTGTAGTCATTTTTGCTTTTTAAGAACCTTCCTGAACACCCTGCAGACAGATCTGATGGCTAGTGACAGAGATGTACACATGTATATAATCACATTGAAAAAAATTGTCCCAAGACTCAGTTCCTAATTTTAAAGAATGCTGGAAATGGTAACCTAACTTTGGTCACCAAACTTAAAAAAGAAACTAATACTGCTTTCTGTTATCAAATAATGTCATCAGCCTTAGAAAAACAAACAGTTTCAAGAATGCAGTTTGCCTCTTTCCTCTTAGGCAAATCTCATGTACCCTCAAACTGCTGTTGTAAGAAGAGCGACCCTTCCAGCCTGTGCCTTAGCACTGAGACAGGTAACTGCGGTTCCCTCTGTGTAGCCTTATAATCTTTATTTTAGATGGTTTAAGTATATAACATAACATACAAAACTTTAATCAATGTAAATAAATAACCAGAGGTATTTAAAAGAAAACTTTTAAACTGAAGGTGATTACACATACCCGTAATCCCAAAGTTTGGGAGGCTGAGGCAGGAAATTGCAAGTTTGATTAGTCAGGGGTCTCAAAAAACCAAAAATAAATAAAATAATTAAATATATACCATGTCATCTTGGGAGAGCCCTTGTTAGAATATGATTTTGTAACTATAAACTGACATAGGTATATTGACACATTTTGGAGAGTCATAGTGTACCATTTATTAATCCTACTAAGAAGCCTGTTTGGGAGAAGGACCCAGCAGCCCACTCTCCCACAGAAAACAACCATTGAAAATCCTATGAATAGCAGAGAAGAACTGACAATAGTGTTTCACCTGTTGTACGTGGGGTTGCTATGAGTCGGACACTGACTTGATGGCACCTAACAACAACAACAAGTCCTGTAGTAATAAAAGCTGGTTTAGTTTTTGTTTCCTGCATTTATTTGACCTTGCAACCTTTTTTTTTCCTTAATCCTTTGATTATCTGATGTACTCTGCACACCACAGGCTCCTCTTTGGAAAATAAGGATATATGCTATAACCGTGTAATAGGTCTGTTGTTTTGGTGAGGTTTCAGAATAATGGTCCATCAGAAATTTAATTTATAGTTATTAAATGGATTTCAGAGAGTACATTTTGAAATGTAGAAATTTAAGAAACAGTGGATCTTCTTGAATTTATATAACAATTTCCATCTGTAGACATACTTGTTACAAAGGACTTTAACTCTCTACTTGGTGAGTAATGATAGAATGATGTTGTTGTTAGCATGATAAACCTCATTAATTCTCACTAATTGGGGAAGCTATGCACATCCAAGGTAGTGTCATAACAATGATTTCTAAAGAAGTGATATTTTATCACTGTAAATATTGCATCTAAAGCTAATAAAATAGTCCCATGTGAAAGATTCTGGGTAGAAACCCCTTGAAGAATGACTAACAGTGATTTGTAATTAGTTCACTTGCAAATATATAGGAAGTTCTGAAATAACAGATTATTTGAAAACAGTTCTTTCAAAAGTTTTAGCTTTCATTACAAGAATCTTATTTACATTATGTACTTGCTAAGCCATTTCTTTATCAATTGGTCTATTGTAAACTCCTAATATGTATGGAGTTAATTTGAGTCTTGATTGAGACTACAGTGAAACATGGAAATAAGGCATGGGAGAGAGCTTCTCTAAATGAGGAAAAAGGTGAAAAAAAAAAAAAAAGCTCTTTCGAGCAGTGGTAAAAATATGAGACAAGAACCAAGACTTGACTATTATAGCTAAAAGGAGGACTAGGAATTGCTAAGTCACAAGGCAAGACTCCTGCACATGGAGCTCTGCAAAGGTCCATACTGAAGGCCAGGAAGGGGTAAAATCTCAATTTGTCAGGCAAAAGGCAAGAAAGAGGAGAATGAGCAGATGCTGGAAAAGAAAGAAGGGATTGACAGCCGGGTTGGAGCAGCCAGGACAGAGGTGAGGCGGCCAGAGGCCAGGCTGCTCCACAGAAGCAGGTGAGTGACGTTGCCATGGTGATCACCACCTGGCTCCGGCAAAGCATGCCCTGTGGCCCAGGTGGGAAAAGACACCAGGAGCTGGAGATGCTCCTACAGGGCCTCTCTGCACTGCTAAGCTTAGCTTTCCTCCTCAGAGGATGCCAAGATTAGCTCACTCTCCAGTTTTGCCTTGGTATTTTTAAATGCCATTGGTTTTGTTTTCTAAAATTCCATCATATCAATAGTTCTTACAGGATTTATAGACCGAGGAGTTGACCTTCCTCCCACCCTGTTGTCACTCTTTGGTACTTTTATATTCCTTGGTGGGACAAGGAAGCACAGTGAAGCATAGTGACATCAGCTCATTGTATAGGAATGGAGAAATTGAGGTGAGGGTTAAGTGGCTTGTGCAAGAAATGAAAGGAAGGAGGCTTGTAAGTGTAGCTTAGAAACTAAGAGTTTAGTATTTTTACAGGAAAGAAATACAGCTAATTGAGCAGGCTTCCTGAATTAAACTTTTTTACGCTTGATTATACACATATTAAATCTTTCAAGTATATCTATATCAGTACTGACTAATCTGCCTGTAGTTGTATAATGGGTAGTTGATCTAGCTTTCCCTCTAGGAGAAGCCTCGCGGTACTAGACCATTAAAACACAGTCCAGCATTTGGTGTTCATTAGTGTTGTAACCGAAACAAAAACATTTTAATGGTTGATCCCAGAGTATTTTGAAGTTAGTTTAACTTTTCTGGGAAGGTATTTAAGCTTTAGTATCAATTGCAAATAGGCCATGAGCCAGTTTTCAAAGCTGTTTCTAAGTAAGACATTGAGTTTTTCTGAATGTAAAAAACACATTATGTGGCCCTGTGCCATGTGTCAGGGAAACAGAATGAAGCAATTACCCTGGGTTTGTATTGATAAGTCTGTCTTTAAGTGAGTGGTTTAAGACTTTGTGAAGTGGGATTTAGTGTAACTCCCTGCTGTGTCAAAAAATTGCTTACATTTAGTTTTAGACCATGAAGAAAGTATTTTGAATGTAAAAAAGAAGGGCAGTTGTTGGGCAAAGAAAGCTACAGATTCAGTGTTTAGAGTTTAGCCGGTTGACTTGTATAAAAATGGAATGCTTCTACTATTTGACTATAAATCTCATTATATATCTCAATGTAAATGTCAGTGTAAATCTATTAAGGTAAGATGACTTCATAATCCAGTGATTAGCAAGATAAGATATACATTTAAGATAAAAACATCAATTTTAGCAGAGGGAAAGCGTTCAGCAAAAATGTCTTTTCTTTTAAAGAATATTCAAAGTATTTATTTGCAATGCAGTAAATGCCAAAGAAAGGCGCAAAATAGTATTACTCATGTTGTATGTACATTGAAAATAGAGTCTGAAGTTCATTTGTCATTTGAAAGCAAACAAAGAAGTGGGAAACAGAATAATTAGATCGATAGGAAGTATAACCTGCTGGTTTATATGTTTGTTTTGACATTTAACCGTAGACACTATTGCTAGCAAGGATTCTTTTTTTTATTTCAGTGTATTTTTTATTTAAAGTTGTTTTGGCTTGTGTAATCTTTCAATGTAAGATAAAAGACAAAAATCATACAAATGTTAGCTCTGTTTTCAGCAAGTGTTTTAGAAAATTGTGTAGCTTTGCAGTGCAATTCATATTAGCACAATATACATTCCATAACATTGCTTTATGAATTTCTGGATATTCAAACAATATGTTTAGGTTGCTTTGAATTATTTTTGTTATGATTGTCTGATTTATTTGCATGTATTTATGTGTTTTTGCTCTACCTGGACATCAACAGGGAAGTTTAATATTGGTCAAATGAAAAAAATATATATAATAAAAATAATGCTAAAAATAAAATGTACATTTTTATTATTATTATTAGTTTATTATTCTTTGTTTTTGTTTAATATTTATTTTGGTTTTTTACTTTTTCTAGGTCCATATTATAGAAATTTGCTAATAACATGTCATTCAACCCAAATAGGTTTGGGTGATTTTTAAACAGTCATTTTGGTGGTATTTTTTATAATTTTGCCCTGTTTTTTTTTTTTTTTTTTTCCTTGAGAATTACTATTGTTTTTGAGAGAGTATTGCCTTTGGATTTTTCCTGATTATGCTAATCAGTATAGTTTGTAGTAGAGTAAGTAGTGGATGTTCATTAGGAAGAAGAAAGATAAATATATTTGTCTGGTTAGTGTTTTCAGTGATATAACAGGGACATTCTGTGGCTGGCACAATGTCGTTTTTATGATGCATAGGTATATGTAACAGTACAATGAGAGTATTGGAGGCTGTTTTATGCTGCTACCTACCACTGAGCACCTGCGATTGGGTCAGTTGTAAAAAACGGGGTTTACTTAGCTTGTGGTTGTGGAGGCTGGGAAGGACAAGCGGAAGGGGCCACCTTTGAGGAAGGCCTCTGGGCTACGCCATCGCATGGTAGAAGTCAGTAGAAGGCAGAGGGCCGCAGATGGTCAGGAGGAGAGCAAGAGAGGACTAACTGGCTTTGGTACCAGGCCTCTCACCAACAACACACCCTCTTAGATACCAGTCACTTCCTCACCTTACCACTTCTTGCTGGGCCCCACTTCCCAACACTGCTGCATTGGGGGTCACGTTTCCGGGAGACAGATTCGAACTGCATGCAACAAGACAGAGTGTGTGTTCTGTTCAGAGGTGCTGTTAACTCTGTAAGAAATCGTGATCTCTAGGTTTGTTTTCTCACTGTAATAGTATCCCTGTTTTATATATAAAGGGTTATATATCAGGTTACTTTTTTTGTGTGTGTGTGGTACATGGGGTTTGAACCCAGGGTGGTACTCGTGTTTTGCAAGCGCTCTATCACTGGGCTGTACCACCAACCTGTTTTTAATTTTTCATCTTGAGATAGGGTTTCACTAAGTTGTGCAGGCTGCCTTGAACCTGTGATCCTTCTGCCTCCACCTCCTGAGTCACTGTGCCCAGTTTGTATCAGGTTACTTTTCAAGGCAGATCCTGTATGTGTAGGATCTGACATTTGAAAGACAGAAGGTGTAGGTTCAGTCCTTCTGGGATTGCCGGGTAGCCACCCATTTCTTCTGCCCAGGGGCAGCTGTGGATATCAGTTTATGTAAGGATCCTGCTTGTATGCAGATAATTACATGTAGCATGTCCGTATCTCTTATTTTGCAGTTTATCATCCACATTGTGGCACGCCAACAAAATATGTCCCCTTTTCCCTATTGAACAACATATCTTGGAGGTCATTCATTCAGAACTTTATTGAGTGCCTAGTCAGTGCAAGGCTCAGGAATAAAGCAGTAACAAAACAGCAGAGGTCTCTGCCCTTATGGAGCTCACATGTAGGTGGAGATAGACATGATGGGGGACAGAGGGAGTGAGGGAGGAAGAGAAGTGGAGAGAGAAAATGGGACTCAGACTAAGAATGAATTAAAATAGGGTGATATGACAAATGGCCGGGTCACTCTTTTGAATAATGTTTATTCTGAGGAATTGACTTTCACGTGGAGACCTGAATGACGAGAAGGGCTCACCCATGGGAAGATCAGAGGAGAGAGGGTCTTGGGACCTAGAGGAGGCCCATATGGTCAGAGTACACGGGGTAGAGGAAGGAGGGGCAAGTGGGCAGGGCTGGGCCTAGGGTCAAGGTGCATTATGGGTTTCTTTCCTTGTTTGGTGTGACGAAAGGCCCAGAGGTAGTTTGTTTATGTGCTTGTTTCACCAGGAGAGTGCTATGTGAGAGGGTTATAAGGATTACTTTGGCTGCTGTGAGGACTGTACATTTACTTAGACCCCTTTAATGATTTCTCATTTTGGGTTTTATGTAAACAACATTGCAGTGAAAATCCTTATATACAAATCCTGTTTAAAATTTTAAAAAATTATTTCAAAACATGTTGAAGCATGATCACTCTTAAAAGGGAGAACTAATGATATGTATATAAACTTTGTACCGCTAAGCAAAATGTTGCAGAAGGCCAAACACCCTCACTATGAATAGTGGGGAGAGAATGTCACAAACATTGTGCAGTCTTGGTAACCAGTGTTGAATGAACATTTTTGAGCCTCTCAATTTTAGTTTCTATTTGAGTCAACTTTACTGAAGTGTAATTTGTGTAGTAAAGTGTATTCATTGCAGGTGTACAGTGTTAGGCATATCGACAGATCTGTACTGCCATGTAACCACCACTATAATTAAGATATTGAACATTTCCATCACTCAAGAAGTTCTTCTATGTTCTTTCACTTGGCACACTCCCCTTCCTCTCCTTCATGTTGGGGATCAAATCCAGGGCCCCATGCACACTAGCCAAGTGCTATATCACTGAGTTACACCCCTAGCCCTCTCAGTTTCCCCTTCTTACATCAGCTCCAGGTAATCTGTTTTTCCCTTCTGTCACTGTCGATTAGTTTTAATACAAATATATATCCTTTCTTGTGTCTTATTTCTTTTGCTTAGCATTGTAGTTCTGGCACTCATCCATGTTGTACACATCAGTATTTGTTCCTTTTTATCGGTGAGTAGTATTCTACTCATTCATTGGTGGACATTTGGATTGATTTCAGTTTTTTGGCTATTATGAATACAGCTTCTGTGAATATTTGTGTACAAGTCTGTGTAGATATATGTTTTCATTATCACTTGGGTTAATACTTAGGAGGGGAATTTCAGTGTTATATGGTAAGTTTATATTTAAATTTATGGGAAATTGCCAGTTTTCTGAGTTGTACTGTTCTCTTCTCCTTCACACTAATAATATGTGAAAGTTCTAGTCCCTCCCTATTCTCATCAGCACTTGATATTGTTAGTCCTTTTAACTTTAGTTACTTTTGTGAGTGTGTAGTGGAATCTCTTTTTGGTTTCAATTTGCTTCTTTTCATGTGTTTGTTTGCTATTTATATAACTTCTTTTGGAAAGTTTTTATTCAAATGTTTTGCCTATTTTTAAATTGAGTTGTCTTCTTATGATCGAAGTTAGGAGGTTTTAAAAATATATTCTGAGTACAAGGCCTTTGTTGGAGATTTTGTGTGTATGTGTGTATAAAATAAATATTTTCTTCAGTCTCTGGCTTGCCTTTCCATTCTCTTGATATTTTTTAAAAGTGGAAACTTTTATGTTGATGAAGTATAGTTTATTAGTTATTTTTACAGAGTTTGAGCTTTTTACACTTTGTTCAAGAAGTTCTTTACCTTACCTAAAATTTTGAAGATTCCTTTCTAGATTTTTCTTTTAGAAATTTTCTAGTTTATAGTATTTGCATTTAGGCCTATTTAAGTTAATTTTTGTGTATACTCTGTGGATTTGTGTGTGTAGTCAGTAGAAATCTGTTGTATCTTTGTATGGGGAGACAACTTTGTGACAGTGTGGAGATTGCAATGAAGGGGTGGAAAGACAAGAGAGTGAACTCATAATGACCCCAACTAGGATAGTAGAGGTGCCTATGGGGAGGCCAAGGTGGAGGACACAGCTGATGGCAGTTTGGAGACTACGCACATGGTAGTCCAGGGGAGATAGAAGTCCAGGGGAGACTACGGATGTGGCTCCTGGAAGTAGTGTGGCCTGTGACCAGGACGGAATAAGGAGGAGAAAAGGACTTTTGAGGAGCAGAGAGGTGCACTCTCCAGACTCGAGTGTGCGTGGCAGCACCACATTGTCTTTCTCCTCAGCAGACTGGGACGCCGCCAGACTTTTTACTGAAAACATTATTCTCTCCAAGCTACTGTGACTGATGCTCTGTGTTACTGCACAGTCTCCACGTGACGGTTTTATGGCTTTGCAATATTATTTAGGTTTTCTAGTGAAGCTATTATGTGCTCTATAAAAGAATGACTTTTTAAAAAGTGTTTCCTTCCTTTGTCTTTCCTACAGCATTGGTCTTGCTTTAGATCAGCGGACGTCTCAGATCGTTCTTTCTTTTACGTAAGTAAGGTTTTGTTATCCTTACAATTTTGCTCCTAGGGTTGTCCGAGGCATGGCAGTGAGAGTGAGCTCCTTCAGGTGACTCCTCTATCGTCGGGTCCTAGAGTCCGCGTACTTGTGGTGCTTTCTTACACTCATAGCAAGGCATGCTAGGCTTTCCCTGGCCTGGCCCTGTCCTAAGCTGTTCTGCTGAAGAGTGCACATTATTTTTAGTTGAGAATGGTATTTAGAAGCAAAGATGTGGACCCTGAGTGTACTCACTGCTACGGTGATACCATTGGACAGACATTGGGAATTACATAGACATCTGTACATACAAAGGAGCGTGTCATACGCATGCGGGTGTGTCTCCAGCACACACATTTTCATATGCATTTCTGTATGCGTTGCTGCAAACAACAACCCGTTTATACCTGTGTCTCTGGTTCCAACCCCGTGTGCCCGGGTTCTCTTTCCTGGCCACTCTTCCCATGTTTGTGTCTGCCTCTTTTCACATTGAGAAACTTGGCCCAATATATTTACTTGTTTGCTCAGTTGTCTCTGTATAACAAATCTGGCTGCAGCTGGCCAAATTCCTCTTCCAGGATTTGCCAGATGCCTGCACTGCGGCCATGTTCAGCCCAGGGGGAGGGAGGGGAGAAAGAGTCCCCCTAAGGAGGTGGACGCTAGTCCCTTGGTTGGAAAGAAAGACAGGAGCCAGGAGCCATGTAAAATTGTGATTTTAGAATAGTTTTCTCAGTCAGTCTGTCTGTCTCTCCCGTGTGTGCTCTCTCTCTCTGGTTTCTGGCTTTCATGTTACAGGTACAGGTAATAAAAAATACCATTTATATTTTTTATGTGGTTTGCTTTGTGTTTACATTTTAATCTTCAGTCTACTTGATATTTATTTGAACAGTATCAGATCTAGTTATATTTTATTTTTATAAATCTAGTTTTTATAAATCTAGTTATTCCAGCATTAGTATTGACTCATCCATCTTTTCCCCACTGATTTGAAATACTGTAGCCACTGTATCCTGAACTACATTGTTCTTTTTCTCTACTCTTCTCTCCAACCTCCCTGTTTGTTTCTTACACTGTGCTGGGGAGCGGGACAGTGTGGTTGTTATCTCATATGGAAGATGGGAGCATTAAATGAGAGTTGTTGTTAGGTGTTGTTGAGTGGAGTCTGACTCATAGCAGCCCTTGTACAACAGACGAAATGCTCCCAACACTGTGCCATGCCTGGCACTATTGTCAGTGGCTGATTGTTTTTGGGAATGGGCTGCCAGGTCCTTCTCCCAAGCCTACGGCATCTGATCTTCACAGGCAGCCTCCCATTCAAGTAGTAACCAGGCTCAACCCTGCTTAGCCTCCTAGATCTGACGAGATTGGATGCCAGCGTGGTGCAGCTGTGGGCCCATTAAATGAGAAGTACATGTGAAATGATTACCAACACCAGCCATGAAGCATGAGGAAGTCAACATGTTAGCCATTACTACCATTTCAACGTAAAAGGACTAACTTTTAAAACACCTGGAGAATAAATTACAACAACAATGAAAAAGACATACGTAAAAAATATTGTGTGAAGTTGTAGGGCTGGATGTGGTGGCCCAGGCCTATAATCCCAGCCCTGAGGGGGTTGAGGCAGGAGGATTACAAGTTGCAGGCCAGCCTGAGCTACATCACGAGACCCTGTCTCAAAAAAACAAAAACAAAAAATAAACAATTAACCCCCCAAAAAAGTTGTAGCATCTTTTTTTTTCTCATTAAAAACTTAGAGCTCCTAATTTTTTACTATGCTTATGAAATTATAGCAGTTCATAGTCTTTATATACAGACTAATTTATGTCTTAAAGTATACTCACAATTAGATAAAGTTCAGTTATTTAAAATAATAGCTATTCAGGATTATAATCTCTTTGAGGGTAGAAACTATGCCTTATTTCATTTAACAAGTATTTATATTATATGTTGTGGGCCAGACACTCAGCCTAGATTATAATATCTGCCTTACATAGCTCACAGTCTGTTTGGGATAACAGATATATAAACGAATCAATACACATGATGCATCTGCTGCTGTAGCCCTGTGGCATCTGATCCCATCAGATCTCAGAAGTTAAGCAGGGCTGGGCCTGGTTAGTACCTGGATGGGAGACCTCCTGGGAACACCAGGTGCTGTAGGCTTGGGAGACAGACCCAGCAACGCACTCCCAAAAAACAATCTGCCATTGAAAACCCTATGAACAGCAGAGAAGCACTGACAATAGTGTTTTGCCTGTTGTATGCAGGGTCGCTATGAGTTGGATACTGACTCAATGGCACCTAACAACAACACATGATGTGCAAAGGGATAATATATATACTAGTGTAATTGGTTGTTTTCCACTGATGTGGAAATCTCTGTGTTGAGCAAATAATCTGGGAAACTGGACTTTATGAAGAATGTGGCATCAGGTTTGGAGGAAGTTTCATTAACAACCTGCATTAATGCAGTTGATACAACTTTGCTGAAAGTGAACAGAATTTGAAACATTTACTGATGAAGATCAAAGAACACAGCCTTCGGTATAAATTGTGCCTCAATGTTAACAAAACAAAAATCCATACAGCTGGTCAGTAAGCAACTTCATGATAAATGGAGAAAATATTGAGATTGTCCCAGATTTTGCTTTACTTAATTCTATACGTCATCACACGTGGAAGCAGCAGTCAAGAAATCAGAAGGCACATTGCATTGGGAAAAGCTGTTGCAAAAGATCCCTTTAAAGTGTTGAAAGGCAAAGATGTTCCATTTAAGACAATCGTGCACCTGACTCATGCCATGGTATTTTTAGCCACATCATACAGTTGTGAAAGTTGGACATTGACTAAGGGAGACAGGAGAAGAATTGATACTTTTGAATTATGGTGCTGGAGATGAATATTGAAAATACCACGGACTGCCAAAAGAACCAACAGATCTGTCCTAGAAGAAGTGCAACCAGAGTGCTTCTTGGAAACAAGGATGGCTAGACTGTGTCTTACGTATTTTGGACATGTTGTCAGGAGGGACTAGTTCCTGGAAAAGGACATCATGTTTGGGAGAGTGGCGGGTCAATGAAAAAAAGGAAAACCTTCTATAGATGGATTAACACAGTGGCTGCAACAATGGGCTTAAACACAAAAAAGATTGTGTACCTGGCACAGAGTTGGGGACTGTTTCATTCTGTTGTATATAGGGACCTGACTCAACAACACTAACAATGACAATAAAATATGGAAATATTTAAATCAGAGCTGTACATGTTGACTGAAGCATTTTTTGAAACATAGGCATGGGTAAGGAGAATATTCAGTGTTTTTATTCTGACTTTCCTTGAGCTGTATCTGAAAGTCCTTGTTCGTCTCCCTGTGTGTACTCCCAAATCTTGCATAAAGTCAACCACAAGAAGACACAAAGTTGCATTTTTTGATTGCTGCTTTTGTATATCTTTTGCTTTTGTAGAAGCTAACTCTATGTTGTTGTTAGATGCTGTCCAGTTGTGTCTGACTCAGCAACCCTCATAGGGTTTTCAGTGGCTGATTGTTTTGGGATTGTTCCAGGAGTGGGCTGCCAGTTCCCTCTCCTGTTTTTGCGGTGCTGAGGTTCAAATCAAGTGCCTCAAGGAGTGCAGAGCTGAGCTGTACCCCAGCCCTAACTCTGTGTAGTCCACATTTAATCATGAATAGTGACTGTGTATATAACCATAGCGGTCATTTTAATACTTTGTTCTAATATCATTTTCTCTGAATGCATCTTCTAGTTGTATGACTAAAGTCAGATAATTAACTTGTATTTTTATAAGATCAAATAAATGCATTTTAAATCCATCTGTTCTATATTCTTTCCATACCTGTGACAAGATGATTTCAACCATTCACTTATAAAAGAGAAACATATTGACAGGGGTACCCCAGCTTTGAAGCACACATTCTATTTTTTGCTCATTAACTGTGTGAAAAATACCAATTACTGAAACTCTGAGAAGAAAAATTACTTGTAAACCTAGCATTCATACCAAAAAAGGCCTTTTAAATGAAAACCATACTGAGATGTAATAAACCAAATCTGTGTAACATAAACCTTTCAAGATCCATGTAGCTAGGAAAGTCTACCTATGATTTGGGAAGGCAGCTTCAACAAAACAGTATTGTTAAAAATAACTAAAGTGGAACAGCTGGCACCCAGTCTGCCAGACGTGTGTTGTGACAGAAAGGCATGGGACTTGGAGCGCCTCAGTGTCACTAAATATTGGTGGACTTCCGAGGCCGCATGTCTGGGTAGTGTGATAATGTTCTGATGCACGTGGAGTATTTTGACAAGTGAAGTTATGGAATTTTCAAAGTTTAAAATCTCAGCTAAAAGTACCATTTCAGTCGGAATGAGAACCTTGACAATTGTAGATCTCAGTAGAGAGTGTAATTTAGGTTCTGGCACTGTCTCCTAAGAAAGGTAAGTTCTAGTGTGGTTTCCTTGGTTAGAAAATTGTCTTCAGAGAGAAAACAAAGGTGAGAGGGTTAGAGATGCCTTACAGAGTGTGGGAAAGGCCGACTGTGTAGCACATTGCTGATAAACACGGGGAGCTGTGGCCAAGGCCTGGGCCTGTCCCACGCTAGGGTATGGAACAGTGCGTTTGCCCTGGCTCGGCCTCAGGTTTGTGAGCTGTGAGGTGTTTGCCAGGGCCCCCAGGTACCTGTGAGATGAAGAAAGGTAATGCATGGGAAATGCTGGGCATTTTCTGGCCCTCGAGCAGCAGTGCGTGCTGGCGGTGACATTCAGCGTGCGCTGCCAGCCTCTGTTCGTGGACTGCCTCCCATCCTCCTTCTCTCTCTTTACCCTCACCATTTTGTCTTTTTCCCTAACTAGCTTGGGTTTTCTCCTGCTCTCCTGCCTCCCATGTTGTCCTCTTCCCCCTCTTTCTCTGTCAGTCCTCTGCTGCTGTCTCCCGCTTTGCACTGTGCTTTCGCTGTCTTTGTAAATTCTCCGATTTCAGTTCCTGTTCTGTGGCAGCCCGCTGACCGCTGACTGCACTTCCTTCTTCCCTTTGTAGGCCTGTGTCTCTGCCTCCGGGGCTCTTAACCTGAGCTCTCTGAACCTTACTCAGAGGGCTCCAGGACATCCGTGGTGTCCACCAAATTCTATGCATGTGCTTTGTTTGCTTGTTTGGAGACAGGGTCTTGCTGTGTTGTTCAGGGTGGCCTAGACTCTCAGTCCTCCTGCCTTGGCCTCCTAGGTGCTGGGAGGACAGGCGCACGCCACCGCCCCCAGCTGGCTATGCATTTTTTAAGGAGAGGTTCTGTAATTCCTTACACAGCTTCAGAGGATGTCACAAATTGAGAACCTTTCGTCATGGGATGCAAATGCCCTTTCCCAGATGGCTTGTTAGCCACTTTGCTGTTTGCCTCATTGGTGTGAGGGAACCCCGCCTTGTCCATGAAAAGGCACGTGTCACCGTTGTCTTTCCTCGACGCAAACGTGAGGTCCCCATTGTGGTATACAGTGGAGCTTCGCCCTCAGGTCACGCGGTGGTTGTGCGTGGCTCTGTGTGCTTTGCTGTTTGCATGCAACAGCTTTGTTTTGAAATGTTTTCACAGTTTCAGAGATCCGACAGCATGCATTACTTCAGGGCTGCTTTTCTCAGTTTCAAACATGCATGACAAATGGCCAACTCAATTTAAAACAAGGTAAATATTTCTTATTTTAATTTTGTTTTTCCTTTTTCCATTTCTGTGTGAAATACCCAAGCCAGCTTGGAGCTAAGGCATTTGATAATTTAGAGGCTAATTGTCCAAAAGAATGTTTTGGGATTAGTTACAAATTCACTGGAAAAAACAGCCCAGATTGACAGCATTTTCGGTTTCTTTGCGGTGTTTGAAAGCAAGCATGTCAACCGTGACAACACAGTCGTGTAGACATCCAATATTTTTTTTTCTAGTTGGCAAAGAACCAATGTTTTCTTAATTAACATCATCATTCCCATGAATCATGTCGGCCTGAAAAATTGAGAATTCCTCTAGGAAAAGGAGATAACCAAGTAAGGCATTCCTCGCACATCCTATCATCGGTAAAATCTAGAGGAAGCCATTCCTCTGAAAGCAGTGCTTCCCTCTCTGCGCTGATAATTCTGACCTCAGAAAGAAATACGCGCTTTCAAGGGCTTGACTGTACCAGGTAGACACCAAACCACATGAGCAAACACAAACCCTGCCACTGCTCCTCACCTCTGAGTTTTGGGGCAGAGCAGGGATACAGCAGCAGGTATGTATGTATTTAACAGAAGTGAACTGAGTGCCTGGCATGCGTTGAGCTCTTGGTGTACAATAGTGAATATAGCATCTGAGGACTTTGCCCTTGAGAAAGGTATATCTATGGATATTTGCCTGCAGCTGTAGCCCTGTGGTATCCGATCCCATTAGATCTTGGAAGCTAAGCAGGGTCAGACATGGTTAGTACCTGGATGGGAGACCGCCTGGGAACACCAGAAGCTGTAGGCCTGGGAGAAGGACCTGGCAACCCCCTCCCAAAAAAATCAATCTGCCATTGAAAACCCTATGAACAGCAGAGAAGCACTGACAGTAGTGTTTCCCCTGTTGTACAGAGGGTCGCTATGAGTCGGATACCAACTCGACGGCACCTAACAACCAACAGCAATGGATATTTACTCAGTTGGTAGAGCACCTTCTCTGCACTCTTTGAGGACCTGGCTTCAATCCCCAGCACTGCAAAAATGGAAGAAGACTGCGGCAGTCCACTCCTCCACACAATCCTGTAACAATCAGCCATTGAAAACCCTGTGAGGGTTGCTGTGAGTTGGACCCGACAACAATATGTATTGTGTGTATCTTTTTACAGATAGTAATAAATGCAGTGAAGACATGAATAACAGTTGGAGGAGAGAGTAAGTTTTGTTTTAGAATGCCATCTGTATCTACAGTAGTTACTCAGTAGCAAAAAATAGAGCCCTTCATGGAGTCTCTGTTGATCTCTTTTCTGTGTTTTGATGGTGAAGTTGGTGGTAAGCCATGATTTTTGGCTGTTCAGTAGAGAAGCTCTTGCACTCCAAAAGTTTTTCTACCTTGAAACATAAGATGTATTCTGTAAATGAAAACCTGTAAGAACCTGTACAAGAGATGCTGGACATAGCCTACAGAGGGGAGTAAATTGGAAAGAGTTCTATTTTCTGTTCCTGTTTCCGTAGCTGGTGGTCCCTTAGTCAGGCTTAATAAGACAAGCAGAGTTCTAGAGTCCCTGTCTTGGAGACAGTGCTAAACCGAGTGCTCTAAGAGAGATTGTTTGGATGGTGACAGTCTAGCCTGACTCTTACTTAAAAGATGATGAAATGAAGGCCTTTGTGTCATCCTTTCACTTGGTTAGTTGGAGGGCCCTATTTTAGCCTAAGTTTTTTGATGCAGTGTTTTGTAACCTGGTGTTATGCTTACTCACGATCCTGTGCTTTGGAGTCCTGATGTCAGGAGGTAAATGAGTACACCAGTTGCTTGGGATGAGCAAGACTTTGGAGAACATGAGAGTGGCTTTCAGGGCTGTAACAGTTTCTTGTGTGTCCTGGGGTAGTGGGGTGTTCAGTCTGAGTCATTTTCATACTTGTCTAGGAGACTTGAAGGCTCCTTGGAGGAGCAGGACTGGGGGTGCTTTGAGGAGAGGGGTTTCTGGCCCTGCCCATCTAACTAGGGAGCTTCTATAGACACAAACCCAAACAAACAACTTGGAAATAAGGAACTGCTTTTTACTTCTTGGTTGCAGAAGTTCCTGAGTTAGAGTGTTTGGTACCAACTCTTGAGGGTTTTGTTATCGCCAAAGAACTGTGGCAAGATTGTTCCACCTGGGCTCTCCTGCTCTTTGTCCCTCCTGCCATTCCCCCTCTGCTCCTCTTCACACAGACTCTTGTAGAAAGGAAAATAGAGAAAAGATACAGCACTTCAGTCTCTAGGTTTTAGGAGCTATTTAAGACCTGTTAGAAATGGTAGACTTAAACAGTTAATATTTGAAAGTCATCAAAATGATGTTCTTAAATCTACCTAAATAGAAAAAGATATTATCCTCGTTAGGAAGAATATATATGAAAATAAACAACAAACTGAACCATTTAGAAAGTAGCGTGTTTTAGCCAGTAATGAGCCTTAACCTTTGCGTGGCTAGCACATGGAAATCATTATTGTGTATGCACAGATAGACTATGTCACCACACTTCTTAAGTCGGAGACCAACTCTTCATTATACCAGGTCATTCTGAATAGTTAATCATATTCGCTTGCTGATGAAACAAAATTTCAAGAAAAGACTAGCTTTATTTTGTAGCACAAAATGCTTCCTCTTTATTTCAAAATATTTTCTCTCCCTATCTTTGGAAGATGTTTTGATTAATTCACATTTCCCGTAATATAAAGGGTACTGTAATTTATAAGCTATAAAGGTATGTGACTTGAATGCCTCCTACCTAATGGGACTGGAATTTTTCTCCAATTATAGCAGAGGCAAGGCCATCATTTGCCAGTTTCAAGAAAGATTGCAGCTGCTTGCAAGAGGAGAGCTAAACTAACAGAACATCTAAGATTTTGAAAAATATGTCCCAGGGGAAGAGGTTTTCCTGTTCAGAAAGATGTTAAATTATTTCATTTGGCAGCTCCAGGGTGTGAATATTTTCAGTCCCATCACTGTCATTTTTTAAAAATCCAGCTCAAATAGAAAAAATGAAAACCCTTTCTTGACACGTAGTCCTTTATTAGACTGATGCAAACCTTTGGCTACAAGGGCCTGCACATTACTGTGATTTGCACGGTCACATTCCACTCTCAGTGGATTCATGTTTAATTTGCAAAATTCTTAGCAAATAGAGCTGCGGCCAGAAATTCCTCTGTTGAGATTCCTTCCGGCCCAGATGAAACTAATAGTTCCAGGCTGTGTTGCCGTCATTCATCGCTAATCCAGGTATGGCTGCTTACTGTTTTTAATTTTCTTTTTGTGAACTCAAAGGAAATGTTTGCCCTTTTCCCATGAGAAGTCAGTGATAATCTGCCTGGGAGCCCAGCAACTGGAGATAGTTGGCCTTTTCCATACTGACACAATTAGGCTTTGTTTCAGGGCAGGATAAATATGAGCTTGAGGATAGACATAATACAGTGGAGAACAGACATATACTGGGGAATGAAGGAAAAAGAAGAACATATTAGAGATTTGCTTCTAAGCTTTGGAAGTTGATGTCATGGAAGGCAGCTGTTTCCTACCTCGAAATATCCGTGGGTGCCACTTGCCATTTTGAGATAGAATGTTAAATGGACAATATATTCTTATATCAATTATAATTATTAGAGTTAAAGAAAACTCTTAGAAACATTCAAAATATTGTCACCAGCTGTCATTCTGTTAGGGCAGATGGAATGGATTCATTTTACATTTTATTTACTTATTTATTTATTGAGACATGGTCTCTGTATGTAGCCTCAGCTGGTCTTGAATTTGTGATCTTCCTACCTCCACCTCCCAGCTGCTGGGATTATAGGCATGTGCCACCAGGCCTTACATCTTACATGTGAAATTGTCATAATTGATACTTAATAGCATGATATGGTGTAAAGATCATAGTCTTTGGAATTAGTCTGAGTTTATTATACCTTAGCCGCCTCTGAGACCTTAGGCCAGTAAGGTCACATCTCTTAGTCTGAGTTTTGTAGTTTATAACATGGGGTCGGAGATGATGGACTTGATGTGAAGATTAATAATATGATAGAGATAAAGTGCCTAGGACATGCCTGGTACTCATTAGATGGTAGATTATACAGTGTCATAAATTGCCTGCCTGCCTGCTTAGCTGTCCCTTTATGCTGCTCTTTTAGTTCTTTTTTTAAGCTTCTCCCATTTTTGTTAATCCAGCTCTGTTCTGTTGAAAGATAAAGTGTAAAAATACTCAGCATAACAGGTACCTGAATTAAAAACAAAAGACTTGCTGGCTGTCTTCCAGGAGGCTTTGAAGGGAGCGTTCACGTAGTTCAGCCTTCAGCTGGATGCAGTGTCAGCATCTTGAACCTCACTCTCTTTGGGGAGATTGGACCCATGGGCTAAGCAGAACAGCAGGCTTTGTCTTCCAGCTATCCCTGGAGCACAGCTGTGTCCTGCAGTGATCATCAGGGGTTTCTTGGAGCTCAGGAGTGTGTGGAGAAAGGGAGGCAGTTGTAGCGTTGAAACACCTAGCAGTATATGTCAGTACAGAGCAGTCATGTTCTTCCTTTCCTGTTCCTCTCCGAAATCCCATGACAGGGACTAATTGAATGGAGAGGTGACGATAGTAGACGGAAGGGGAACAACATTTAGGAAGCTGGGCAGTAGATATTTGCAGGGTGGAAACAAAGAAGGTAACTGAAGAAAACGAGCCCCAGAAAGCTGCAGAAACCGAGGGCCCCAGACATGTCTGCAGGTGGATGTACTGCTGGAGCTAAGAACAGGAGAGTTGTTTGAGAATTGTGTGAGGGAGGGTGAGGCTCCTGGACACTTGTCTCTGCTTCCTGCTGCCAGGTGAGGCCCAGTTTCCATTTTACCTGAAGACCAAGGTCTGTTTTTTAGAACTGTTGCGGTACAGTGAAGGGTGTTTATCCCATGCCTATCAGATGCTTCGCTTCTGTGTTGGATAGAGGTTGATGATTGAAACAGGCCAACAGAGCTCCATTTTCAAGAGAGGGGAGCGGCAACAGACGTTAGCCATAAAGAAGTGCTTCAGGAGGTACTGAGAAGTGGTAAATCGGGAACAGAACGTAGAGTGGGGCAAGGGAAGGAGGGAGTGCTGGGGGGAGGGATCAGGTTTTAAAGTGAGGTGGCAGAATGGACTCATATGAGAAATGACTTGGGACAGAGGGACTGAGTGGGGTTTCGGGAGAGTATTCCAGGTGTGGACCTGGAGAAGGGGAGACAAGCCTAGAGAGGCAAGGAGGTGAGTGTGGCTGGAGAGAGGGCAGAGGTGATGACGGGGCACAGGTGGGGAGTGGACATCGTCTTGGCCCTTTCTGGCCATTGTGAAGGCTTGACTTCTACCAAGAGTGAGTTGGAGTAACATGATCTGACCTAGGTTTTAATGGGATGGAATCAGAGTTTGTATCCTGACTTGTGGTGGTCTCTGTTCCCTTCTGGTTAGCACACAGAAGGCCTTCAGACTTCTGTGGGTATTACCACACGCCCCTTTCCCCACCCCAGATACACACACACACACACACACACACACACACACACACACACACACACACACACACAAGAATGGAGGGTCTAAAGGAAGAGCATTGATTTTTGGGGTACTCAGTGGAAAAGCCAGCTTGCTTTCTGATCCATCCTAGAAGTGCTGTGTGACATGGAATGTTGCCATAGTGGAGGATGACACTAAGGATGCTCGTGAAGGAGGACTTCCAACAGAACTGTGTCAGAAAGGGGCAGGAATGGTGGGCTAAGGGTGTTCAAAGGCAGGCGGAATCTACTGGTCAGTGAGTTCCACCTCTCAATATATGGCTGCTGTTCATCTTTTTATTGTCATACTCTTCATTTCAGCAGACATGGTAGAGAAAAGTCTGTTACATAAAAGAAACCAAAATGAGGGGAAAAGAATGTGAAAGGAACAGAAGTGTTCTTGGAGCAAAAGACATTTCAAAAACCTATAATTAAAATCCTCAGAGATAAGATACTGCCGCTATAGAAGAATAACAGGATACTCTAGATGAGAGTGTTTTGGCTCTGGGTTATTTAAAATACTGAGCAGAAGTGTTAGGAGATAAAATTGAGATTGTCTTCTAAAAAGTATATTTAAAAAGCCAAGAACTTGGAAAATGAAATGGAGCTAGGAGGTAAAAGCAAATATGCTTAGAGGACAGTGAGGCTAACATTTGATTAAGAGGGGATTCAAAGAAGCGTGTGGGATGAGTTGATGGCCCAGTCAGCTGTGTATCTTGGTGCTAAATCCCCTTAGGTTGGGGAATATGTTGATACTCTTGTCCATTATATGAAGTGTGGTAAAAAAATATGATGAATGTTTAAATTTTAAAAATCATTGCAGTAAAAGACGCCTTGCCACGAACACCCCTCAGAGCACCCCGTCTCCAAATATACTCTCCCATCCGTGCCTCTTTCTGCAGTGGTTCCAGGGTCCTCGTTCACGTGAGTCTTCAGTTGCGCTGTTGTGATGCTCTTGATGTCCTGAAAGCGATTTAAGATATTTCCCTTCTGTGGTCAGAAGTCAGATGGTGCCAGATCCAGTGAATAAGGTGGATGAGGGCACACTGTGGGTTTATCTGACAGAAATTGCCATCCTAGAAGTGATGTGTGACATGGAATGTTGCCATGGTGGAGGCTGAAGCTAAGGATACTCATGACAGAGGACTTGCAGAACTGCTTCAGAAAGGGGCAAGAACCATGGGCTAAGGGTGTTGGAAGCCAGGAGGAATGTTTTGAGAGGAATTACGGGCAGTGTGTCTTTTATTGTAATGATTTTTAAAATCTAAACATTCACCATATTTTTTGATCATACTTCACATGTTCAGTGTCTATCATAGGATATGCACATAGCCAAATATCAGATATTTTCACCAAAATTATACTCATGGCTTGTAGAGAAGATGCATAGAAAACCAAGTGAATATTTGAAAAGAGTTGACTAACTAGAAGGAAGCATTTTTTTTTTTAATGAAAGGAAATTCAACCATCATTTTTAAAGTGTTACATTTGGGAATAATATTTTGATTATCACAACACTAAATACTGCTTTAATCAACAGTTGTGACTGTATCGAGGAAAGGGGCAAGGGGAATGCTGTAAGAGCTAAATCCACACCATCTGCAGCAAGGAGTCAGTAAGTAATGCTTCAACTGTTAAATTTTAAAAGGCAGTTGTGGCCATGTTACCTAGAAATAGCTGAAAATGCTTGCCGCAGTAAGGTAGGACAGGGCGCCTTTTCCCCTCCATTGTATACTGCATGGAACTGGTTTTAAACCATACAGATACGGTATTTTGCTAAACACAGGGATATAAGATACTTGATGCTATCGTTTTATGTCCTCTACACCAAGGCCTTACTTGTCACTGGAATGTGGCTGTCCTCCAGGCCTCTCTGGGGGACTGTGTTCCTTTCTGTCTGCTGAGCCACTCTCACAGTTTATATGTGAAATGTCCTGTACCCCACTTTGGTGGCCCCGTTTTGGAAGCCTCTGGAAACTTCAAGATACGAGGCCTCATCTGAGGAAGTAGGTCACTGGGGCATGCCTTTGAAGACTATGCCTAGTCCCCAGTTCCTTCCTTGATCTCTGCTTCCTGTCCACTAGGAGGCCAACAGCCTCCTCCTCCACAGATGGCCACTGCCACGATGACTGCCCAAGTGCACAGGGCCAAGTGACCATGGACTGAACCCACTGAAACAGAACCACGATAAGTCCTTCCCCTTAAGTTGTTTTCTCGGGTTCTTCAGTCACAGCTACACAGAGGTGACTCACACACCTCTTTTCTCTGCTGATGTCTTCTTCAGACGCGTTAGTACAGTGAGGCAAATTGTAGCTAAGTGGCCAAGGGCCGTCTGAGTTTGGTAGTCTAGTTTGTGGTGGCTTACATTCTGACTTGGAGAGGGTTTTCTGAGGTTTTTTAGTCATCGATTATTGTAGCTTCTGAGTACTGAGAACACATCCCACTATCGCTAAGGCTATAAGGCTTCAGAGCTAGCTCCTCAAGTTACGGCTTTTGAATTCTGAACAGTGAAGGGTTGTTGGTTGTCCTCAGCACTGGTGTAGTGGCTGTCACGGTATGCCCATGTGGTGGGTTCTCAGATTATTTGATTGCCATTGCCATCATGTCTCCTTGACAGGACTACCTAGTGTTGGAGAGTGTGGCTCTGAGTTAGACAAGTCTTGACTTCAGTCCCATCTGTGCACCGCCTGTGCCGTGTTGCTCAGCTTTCCTTGTGAGTCCCACTGCCCTCACCCGTGCAGTGGGAGTGGGAATCGTTCCTGCGTAAAGGAGGTGGTTGTACAGACTGAGGGATATAAAGCAAAGTGCTCAGCATGTGGTACGTGCCCAGTAAACGAGGTCACCGTCATTCTGTCTTATTTTTGAGTGATGCCATTGCCATTTACTCAACTTTGCGAAAATCCCAACTGGTAGCAAAGTAACCATTTTTCCTGTTTGTAAGGAGTCAGTGAGTGTTAATGACTCCTGGATATTTGTCTTCAGTTCTGTCCTTCTATTCTGTACCTGTATCTACCTCTTTCCTATGTATTATCACTCTGTTTGTGGTTAGTGCCTGCAGGCCTCTACTTCACAAATGTTTTCACTTTTTCATCACTTGTTATTTCTTATATCATCTTACTGTTCTTTAGATCACCACAATAAGTGATTAATTTCACGTTAAAATAATATTTGGTAATAATAAAGGAAAAAGGGAAGTTATACTTTTCTCCCTGAATTCATTGGTAATATCATTACAGTGGGAAAAGCTGTTGCAAAAGACCTCCTTAGGATGTTGAAAAGTCAAGGTGTCACATTGAAGACAAAGGTGTGCCTGACTCATGCCATGGTATTTTCAGTTGTATCATATGACTGTGAAAGCTGGATGTTGAATAAGGGAGATGAGAAAAATCAATGCTTCTGAATTATAGTGTTGGACATGAATATTGAATATATAGGGACCGTCAAAAGAACAACCTGAGTGCTCCTTGGAAGCAAGGATGGCTAGACTGCATCTTATGTATTTTGTACATGTTGTTAGGAGGGACCAGTCCCTGAAGAAGGACATCATGTTTGGGAGAGGTGGGTAAATAAATACAAGGCAGACCCTCAACTAGATGGATTGACACAGTGGTTACAACAGTGGGCTTAAACAAAAAAGACTGTGTGCATGGCTCAGTGTTGGGTAGTGTTTAGTTCTGTTGTACATAGGGATGGTATGAGTCAGATTCAACTTGATGGCACCTAACATCATAGGTCACTATACAACACTTACAGGTTTTTTTTTTTTTTTCTTTTCGGTTCTGGGGACTAAACCCAGGGCCTGCTCATATTTTGTAAGTACTCTTCCACTGAGCTGTACCCCCAGCTCCTTTTTTATTTTTTATCTTGAGACAAAGTCTCACTAAGTTACACAGGCTGCCTGTGGCCTCCAAATGGCAATCCTCCTGTCTCCATCTCCCAAGTTGCTGGGTTTACAGGCATGAGCCACTGTGCCCACAACACACACATAGTTTCTAAAGCAAAAATTCTATTTCTCAAGAGATAGATTTGTTTTATAGAATGTTTGTACAAATTCTAGTACAATAGGAAAAATTTTTATGTTCTTTACAATACATTTTCCTCATGAAGCAGTTGGGCAGCATTAAAAGAGAGTAGTGAGAAGATAACTTTACAACTTGTTTTTTTGAAAGGCTGAGCCTCCTCGAGACTAGGATTTCCTCAAAGGTGGGAATCTGTGTTCTACATACTTCTTTGTGTATTTTCCAGCATTCAGTAAATTCTTTTTAGTTTTGGGGGAACTTTGGAGTTGAACCCAGGGCCTTACACATCCTTTGCAAGTGCTCTACCACTAGGCAGCATGCTGAGCCCATTTTTTATTTATTTTGAGAGTGTCTCACTAAGAAATGCAGGCTTCCTCCGGCCTGTAAGTTGCAGTCCTCCTGCTTCAGCCTCTCAGTTGCTGGGATTACAGGCATGTGCCACGTACCTGACTAGATGTAGTAAAGTCTTATGGTTGGCTGAATGACTGCATTTTTGTTGTTGTTGTTGTTGTTGTTGTTTTGCAGGACTGGAGGGTTGACTCCAGGGCCTTGCACATAATAAGTACATAATAAGTAAGTGCTCTATCATTGAACTACATCTCCAGCCCCTTTTAATTTTTTATTTTGAGACAGGGTCTAGCTAAGTAATGCAGTCTCCCTCCGACCTTGAGCTCTTGATCCTCCTGCCTCTGCCTCCCGAGTTGCTGGGGTTGCAGGTGTGTGCCATGGCGCCTGGCTTATTCCTATCTTTTTATTTTGATATGGTTTCTAACTTAAAAAAAAGAATTAAAAGATTAATGAAGGAAATTTCATGCACCGTTTGTCCAGATTTCCCAGTTGTTTACTAAGCTTTTGTTATGTGTGATGTTCTTCTGAGCCATTTGTCCATGTACTTTGCTGCTTTAACCTGGAGTAGTTCTACAGTCTCTCTTTTCTTTCATTTTTTGAGGAAGCCTGGCCAATCATTTTGAAGACCATCCTTCCACTTGGATCTGTGCAACATGTCCTCTTGTTTCGGTTGGGGTTTTGTAGTGGTGGCAGGGGAAACAGAAGTAGTGCCATGTCCTCGTGTCCTTCTCAGTGCATGTGCTAGCAGGACACCATGCCCATCTGTGTGCAGATTGCTGATTTACCACTGGGTCAGGTTGTATCCACTGGTTTCCCCTAGAGTTCCTGAGTGTCCCTTTGTGACTGGGGCGGAGGTCTAGGTGGAGACTCTGAGGCTGTAGGTGCCTGGTTCTCATCAGGTGTCCGCCCAAGTGCCCGCCCCTGTGACCCCTGTGACCATCTGCTCTCTTGTTTCTGCCTGCCCTCTGCTGTGCGGAGATCTTCCCCTCCTTGGTTTGTAGTCATATTAGCTTATGTTGTTCCGTGGGTTACATTCTACTCCTGTCATTAATTATCTTAATGCTTAAATCATCTCACAGTCATCCAGTTGGAGCACCTACACCTTGCCTGTGTCCTTTGGCCATGTCTCTGCCATTCTTTGAGAACATCTTACTCTCGTAGGTCTAACAAGATGTTCTACATTTTGTTCTTCCTTGGTCCCAGTCCTAGATGCAGACTTTTTTCTAAGGTGCCCTGGTTCCTTTAAACAGAAAATGGTATTGTAAAGCCAAACCTGAGTGCGTGGGGGGCTCATGACCACTACTGTGTCATTGGGTGTGACTTTTCAGGTCTTCCAGGGGCCCAGCTGAGAAATGTAGGTGTGTATATGTGTGTATCTGTATTTTCGTCTGAATTGGAACTCATATTGCTTATTCCAATTCCAGCCCAGTACTCTAGCATCGCATCCAGATTCTGCTGGTCCCTCTCATCTCCAGCAGTGAGAAACTTGTGCTGCAGTATTGTTCTGTGTCTTGTCCAGGCTTCAGCATTGAGTGATAAGTGCATTTTAAGCATTTGAAGGAGTGATTGGATGGTCATGGTGTTGTGTCTTCACACCATGGGTCACCGCCTGCCCTGAGATAGGTACTATCCCAGACTCGTTTGAAGAGACACTTGTCTTCTTGCCTGTATCTTCACTTTTTACTTTTGAACTGTGTAAGATAAGACTTCATATGAATACCCTTGGTTTCTACCATTTAGTACATGACTTTGATAAATTATCCAGTTAATATAAACAATCTGGCCTTTTTTTCCGATAAGAAAAAGTCATAAATAAAAATAAAATTCCTCCGTAAGAAAAATAGTCCCTTTATTTTTAATCTTAAAAAACTTTGACATGGGCAGCACAATTGAAAAGATTCCGGCATTTCTAATTAGAAAAACCATGGCTTGCAGAGTTTGTCTGGCACATTTTTCACATTTGGCAGCCTCGGTGCTGTGAAATATGTTCTTCATCTGAATTCTGTTCTGTGCCTCCTGCTGCCAGACAAAAAGAATTTCCACTTCACTGCTGCTTGTTATTAAGCTGCTATAAACAAGAATCCTTGACGGTAATGGATGAGGCAGTGACTGGAAATTCCTGATAACCTTAAGACTCGTTCCCAAAGTACATTATTAACTCTGGGAGTAATCCGGGGAGAAACAGTAGGGTTTCATTCACCTATGCCCTCAGAGGTTATAGATTTACAATTTAGGACAGCCATTAATGGGGATACCTCTTGAAGAGGATTTTTTTTTCTTAAACCTTCAGGAAACATGGTCTGTTTTCCTCTCTGATAAAATTAAAGCTAACAGCTCTGTGCTCATAAGCTCTTATTTTATTCCTAGAAACATACCTAAAATGACTGTTGCCTTTTCTCTTTTGGCTTTCTCTAGCTAAAGTATGTCAAATGTAACCTATGCATTGTAACTTCTACTACAGAAGTCATAATATATTGATTTCTCATACTACCAGAAAAGTAGAAAAGGGAGTTAATTTTATATTTGGTAAGACTTTTCTACAAGATTGACTGGGAATTGATTATATTTTGTTTTAAAGAAGTTTTTATCTACCACAGCTTCTTTAACCCAGTATGGAAATATTCATTTTTGGGTTTCCTCCCCATACTTATAAGAGGGTATGGATTTTTAAAAACATAGAAAAATCAAAACACTTAAAGCACTTCACTAAAAGCCCCCCCTGTTTAAAGAAAAATTAAAATGGCAGTTTGTACAAATAGTCTTCTTTTTCTAGATTAAATTTGAGAGCAGAGTTCTATATATCTGCATCTTTTAAGTGTAGACATTTAAAGATAAAATCTTCAAAAACTAATAATAGAACTACCATATGACCCATCTATAACACTATTGGGAATTTACCCAAAGGGAGATGGGTCATCATACCACAGAGACACCTGCATCTCCATGTTCAATGGAGCACTCTTCACAATAGCAAGTATATGGAATCAACCAAAGTGCCCTTCAACAGAAGAATGGATAAAAAAACTATGGTACATATATACAATGAAATACTGCTCAGCAATCAAAAAAAATGAAATAATACCATACACAGCAAAATGGATAGAATTAGAGAAAATTGTTTTAAGTGAACGAATACAAGCTCAGAAAGAGAAAACACCACATGTTCTCACTCATAGGTGGGAGTAAAATCAAAAGTATAAGAAGGAAAAAATCCTATACAAAGGTCGGTTCATAATAAAAGAAAAAAAAAAGCTAAGAATGTATTAGTATAGTTGTTCTAGAAAATGCATGTAATAGTTCTGACAAGGTAAAAAGAAAAGCTCACTACAGAAAAAGTTTCTATCTTAAACAGAACTGGAAAAATATTACCATAAACAGACAAGTAAATGGAAGAGAAGTCTTTGATGGGGGAGTGGGACGGGGGGAGGAAGTGCACAAGAGGCTAGGGGGAACCTATATGAATAATGTACAATAAAATGCTATATAATTATTGTACAATAATGTACAATAAAATGTATATGGAAATGTCACAATGAAAAGCATGTCAGAATGAATCACATTAAGGTGTACATTAAAAATTTCCAAAAAAAAAAAAAAAAAGATAAAATCCAAGAATTATTTAAAAGGCACGTTTTTGTGAGTCAAGGTATTATTGTCACAACATAGATTTGCTGATTCTTATTTTGGTTTAGCTCTGTGGTAGAAATGGTTCCAGTATTAGCTGAGTATTACTGATTTTTTTCCCCCACCCCACATTTACACCCCACTCAGACAGAGGAATACTGGTCATAGTTCCAAAAATGCCTTTGCCCTTTTTAGTCAAGGTTACGGTTTTGTTTTCTCTTTGGATTTCAGGGTAAAGCAGTGTCTTTTCAAGAGCACAGGCACCCCGGAACACAGCCCCACTGAGGACTGGTGGAAGTTACTAAGGGACAGGAAACTCAGTCACCCTGGGGTTGACCTCAGCGGGTCAGGGTCTGGCCCGCCCTCCTTACCTTCCCCGATTTAAAGCACAGCTGGATGCAAGCAGGGCAGTCAGACAGCTGCCTCTTTCTGTGGGGCCCTTGGGACTGGATCAGATACCATCTCTTCCCTTCCTTTGCTTTGTCCTCATCCTTGGCCCTTTCTGTGGCTTCGTTTGCTCTCACTCTTTTCTCTTATGGGAGAATTGGGCCTGGGAAATATGATCAGTACATGGATTTTTGGGTTAATTTTATATTCCATTCCATTTTATACATTTTAAGGTGAAGATTAGACAAATTAAAATGCAGGTATGTTCTACTGTCACCAACTAAAGGTAATTATGGATATTAACTAACTCATTGCTGTGCCTTTCCTGTAAATTTGCAGTTTGACAAACATCTTTGTCCGTTGAACTGAAAACTAATGTTCTTTTTAGTTTTTAAGAAGACAGCAGAAACCAGGCGCAGTGGTGCATGCAAGGCAGAGACTGGAGGATCACAAGTTCGAGGCCAGAGGCAGCCTACGTAACTTAGTGAGACCTTGTCTCAAAATAAAAAGCAAAAAATGGTCTGGGAGTACGGCTCAATGGAGCACTTGCAGAAAGCATGCTTGAAGCCCTGAGTTCAACTCCCTAATACTGCAAACAAAACAAAACAAAACACCCCAATATTTGTAAAAAATGATATGATACATATGAATCTTTTAAAAGATAGTCATTTTTTTTCCAGTACTTGGGAATTGACCCAGCGGCTTTGCAAGTGCTTTACTGCTGGGCTGTACCCCAAACCCATTAAAAAAGTTTTATTATTATTATTTTGAGACAGAGTCTGACTAAGTTGCATAGACTGCCTCTGGCCTCAAACTTGAGATCCTCCTGCCTCAGCCTCCCGAGTTGTCAGGATTACTGGTATGAGCCCCCATGGCTGGCTGATGCATAGTAAAAATTTAGCTAAATTTAGACCGATTATGGGGAGGACCAGCTTGGATTTGAGGGCAGTCTGAGTAAGGTACAGAACTGTATGTAGCACCCTCGCATTGAGACTAGACTAGGATGGTCACGTTCTTTTCTCATAATTGTGTTCCCAGTCCAAACAGAGTGAGATTTTTAGGCATACTGCTACTATGAATTTACCATTATAGTTGTGATGACATAGTCTTTGTTTGTAAATAAGCAGTTGTAATGTTCTTCTGGGGGCTGGGATTTGGCTCAGTGGGTAGAGCGCTGCGCTGCAGTCTCTGAGGACCCGAGTTCAATTCCCAGCACCGCAAAAATGGGAGAAGGACCTGGCAATCCACTCCCAAGGCAATCCCGAAACAGTCAGCCATTGAAAACCCTATGAGGGTCGCTATGAGTCGGATACCGACTCAACAGCACCTAACAACAACAACAACAACAATGTTCTTCTGGAAAAAATTGGATTGATTTTTTTTTTTTTTTTTTTTTTTGGTGGTACTGGGGTTGTACCTGCATGCTTTGCAAGTGCTGGACCACTGAGCTGTGCCCCCAGCCCATTTTTTTTTTACTTTTTAAGACAGGGTCTCACTAAGTTACGCAGACTGCCTCTGGCCTCAAACTTGTGATCCTTCTGTCTCTGCCTCCTGAGCTGCTGGGATTACAGGTGTGCGACACCGTGCCCGGCTGGATTGCTCTTTTGAGTTGTTAAACTATTTTTCTTTTAGATTTTTACTGTTAATTTGTTAGGAAACCCATTGTGCAAATTAGACAAAAGTTCTTGTAAACTTCACCTGTTCAGGCTACCCTAGAGTGTGCATTTGCTGAACAATATAGTCATTGACTTCAGTGTGAAGGGATGTTAGAAATTGCCTAGTTCAAGCAGTTCATCATTTAGAGGAGGAAATGGACCTCTAAGCAGTTAAGTAACTTGTCAGTGTAATATCAATGGTTAGTAGAAAAACTAGAAATAGAGCCTGGGTTTTATGGTTCCCAGTCCAGTGTATCTTTGTTGTAAATAATAGACTTCTACTTGCCACATAATTTAAGAAGTCAGGGTCTTGGCACAGATATATCTAAGCAATGATGTATGTTAAAATATTTTTCGGACATTTGGGCAGCCTTACATATGAAAGTCAAATTAAAATAGGTTTTTATCCCTCATTTAGCCCTCAAGCCTTGTGCTTGTGGCAGAGGGAGTTGGTAGAGGGAGAGTTAAAGGGAAAGTGGGGTCTTAAGGAATCTGGGCTGGGGCAGGGTCTGAATCTCTATCAAGACCAGAGAGAGTGATTAAGAAGCAAATAAGTTGTGGCATGTCCATAGTATGTAATGTTTTTACAGATACTGAGATCTCTCGCTTAGCTCTTTGTCTATGGTTTTGAAGACGTAGTCATGATAGAAGAGAAAAGCCAATTTGCAGAGTAATATGTGTTGTTGTTGCTGTTGTTGTTGTTGTTGTTGTTGTTGTTGTCAGGTGCCATCCAGTCATGTCTAATTCATAGCGACCCTGAGAGGGTTTTCAGGGGCTGACTGTTTTGAGATTGCCTCAGGAGTGGATTGCCACATCCTTCTCCCACAGTATGGGTTATCCCATGAAAAATAAACCCTAACCCTGCATATATGTGTGCATATGTATGTGTGTGTATATTTTTATAGCTGTTATGTCAGTATCTATTTGAATGAGCCTGGATGAACCAGGCTAGTTATATATTAATATCTCATGGACTCTGATTTGAGATAGAAAAGACTTCTTCATTTATGATGATATTGCTTAATGTATTACAATAAGCATTTATTAATTTTGTTATTAAAGAGATATAATAAATAAAAGTTAAAATCCCTCTATAGCTTTTTATATTTATGACTTTTTTTGAGACATGGTCTTGCTGTATAGCCCAGGTTGACTTTGAATTTGTGATCCTCTTGCCTTAGCCTCCCAAGTGCCAGGAGGATTACAAGTGTGCACAGTGATGTCAGTCAATAGAATTTCCATAGGGAAAAAAGTGCAAATGATCTGGCTCGTGATTCACTATATTCTTCTAATTTCTGATACACTGAAAAGGAGCATCTTTGCCAGATGCAGTGGCACATGCATGTAATCCCAGTGACTCAGGAGGTAGAGGCAGGAGGATTACAATTTGAAGCCAGAGGCAGCCGGCATAACTTATTGAGATCCTATCTCAAGATAAAAAAATAAAAGGGCTGGGAGTTCAGCTCAGTGGTAGAGTACTTACAAAGCACATAGGAGGCCCTGAGTTCAGCCCTCCAGTACTACAAAAGAAAAAAAAGTTTTTCTTTTTAAAGAGGAAAAATTTTTTCCAAATTTTTTTACTAGTAATTTTTTTTTTTTTTTACATTTCCATATATGTGTTTCATTGTACAGTGCTTATGTTCTCCTCCTCCATTGCCCTTTCATGACCCCTCCTCCCTTTGGTGCCATCTTCCCCACCAATGGTTCCTCTTCTGCTTGCATGTCTTATTTCTGTGTGTGTATGATATATATCTCACATATATATCTCTCCAGATTTTTACCTTAAGAGCAAAATGTGATATTTCTTTGTTTACCCTATTACCGTTTCTTATTGACCCCCCTTTTTAGCCCCTTTTCTTCTCCCATGTAGTCCTCTTTCCTTTCATGACATAAGCCTGAAAATACTAAATGTGTACTGAAATCTAGTATCCACAAATGAGAAAAAATGTGATGTTTGTCTTTCTGGATCTTGCTTATTTCACTTAAAATGATTTCTAGTTCCATCCATTTTCCAGCAAATGCCATAGTTTCACTCTTCTTCGTGACTGAATAAAAGTCCATGGCATGCATATACATACATACATATATATATTTCTCATCTCACATTTTCCTTATTCATTCGTCTGTTAATGGACGCCTAGACTGAGTCCATGTCTTGGCTACTGTGAATAGCACCACAGTAAACGTGGATGAGCAGGTGTCTCTGTGGGATGTTGACTTATATTTCTTCAGATATATAACCAGGAGAGGTATAGCTGGGTCATATGGCACTTTATTTTTAGGTTTTTGGGGAACCGCCATACCGATTTCCACAGTGGCTGTACCGTCCTACATTCCTACTACCACGTCCCAGGGTTCCTTTTGCCCTACATCCTCACTAGCATTTGTTGGTTGTTTTGTTGATGCCAGCCATCCCCAGTGGGGTGAGATGGGATCTCAGTGTTGTCTTGATTTGGATTTCCCTGATGGCTAAGGGTGTTGAGCATCCTTAGTGTTTCTTCTTTTGAGAACTGTCTGTTTAATTCATTTGCCCGTGTTTTGATTGGATAATTAGTTTTTTTTGGCGTTTAATTTTTTGAGCTCTTTATATATTCTAGATATTAATCTCTGGTCCGATGTATAGCTAGTAAAGATTTTCTCCCATTCTGTAGGATGTCTGTTCACTGTGTTCATTGAGTCCTTTCCTATGCGAAAGCTTTTTCATTTCATGCGATCACATTTGTCAGTTGCTATTGTTTCCTATGCTATTGGGGTCCTATTCAGAAAGTCCTTGCTTATGCCTATATCTTGAAGTCTTTTCCCTATATAGAAAGATTGTTGTTGTTAGGTGCCATCCAGTCGAGTCCGACTCATAGCAACCCTATGTACAGCAGAAGGAAACACTCCCTGACCCTGTGCTATGCCCTGCGCTGTATCCATAATTCTCTGCTATTCATAGGGTTATCAATGGCTAGTTGTTTCATGATTGTTTTGGGAGTAGGCTGGCAGGTGTTTCTCTCATTTTTGCAGTGCTAGGGATCTAACCCAAGCCCTCAGAGCGTGTAGAGTAAAAGGCCCATGTAGAAAGGAGCAGCTTGAAATTACCTTCTAGATGTGCTTTCCCCAAGGTGAAAGTTTCAAATGCTCATATTTTTGATTTACATAATGTTAGACATTTTTCATCATTATTTCAGAAATCTCTTATATTTAGCAATAAGCTGATTAAAGGTAGTACATTCACCAATTAAAGAGGAATATTATTTCCATGCAAAGATCAAGGTTATTAAATTCTTAATCTCTTTAGTTTTGTTAAGACTTGGACCATCCTTTTGTCTAGAAGTGGATTATCTGGTGTAATGGCTTTATCTAAAAGGGAAATAATAAACCTTTTGCATTTTGCAAATTTTCTAAATTGACATTCTTGAGCCTTCATTAACTTCCTTCAAATAAGTGTAAATGCTCTTGTAATTTTTCAGCATTAGGGACGCCTCTGGTCCTGAGAGGTTATTTGTTTGTTTGAAATCACAGATCCTAATAAAAGAAAAATATTTTTGGATATAAATACTTACTGGGAGCATGTTAGTCATAGGTTTCATGTTGCTCAAACAAAGCTGTTCTTCATATAAAAATGTAAAACTGGGTAATTTTAAAACCGAGAAAAATACCAGTGACAATTTGAGTGTGTTTGGGATGGAGGTAACAAGATAGTGTATTTCTAGTTTGTAACCTAGTCTTAAAATTGAAGTACTACATTTTTTTTAGCTGTTTAAAGTTAATTATTTTATTAATAATTTTTAGTGTACAAATAATGGGTTTCATTATGACATTTCCATGCATACACATCATTGTACACTGCTCATGTTTACCGTCCCCCAGAACCCACTCATGTCCCCTCTGTCTCCTCTTGCTGGTCTCCTTGCTCTCCATAAACAGCCCCTCTTCTGCTTGCGTGTCTTTTGTAAACACACATACACACTTTCGTGCATGTGCGTGTGTATTTAACGTAGATTCTCAAGCACTACATTTAAACAAGGGATTCCTTCACTCTGAGGAGCTAGTAAAACTTGCAGAAGCTCTGAGGGGTGTCTGAGTAAAAGCTCATGATAACTTTACGATTAGTTGATTCAGGCTACAAAAGAACAAAATATATTATACAGGATGAAATAGTTATAAAGAAAAATTAGAGGAATTTTATTTTCTCCTTCATTTTTAAATGAGTGTTAAAAGTTAACCCTTCATAAAGAATTGTGACAACTATATTTTCCTAGTGCTATTATAACTCTGAAGTGAAAATTAGATAATCATTAGGTGAAAGGAAACCATTACTTTAGCTTGCCACTTTTGTGGTATTGGCAAGGAGAAGACAGAAAGTAAGAGAATTCCACGCTTGTAATGTGGTGGAGCTGGTGGGCCACTTAGCTTGGGGAGCCTTACAACAATTCCCGGAGGGAGGGCCTGGAACGTAGATTTGTGTTTTAGGTTATCCCCAGTTAAGATTATATGCACTGTTGTATGTTTTCTTCATGCATTTTAAAGACCTTAAACTATAAAATATACTATAAATTGTCATATTTCTATTTTGTCTGTCTTCCCAGTGTAGTGGAGGCTGTAAAATGAGTGAAAGAAAGTGGCTCATGCCTTTCTTGACCTTTGAGAGAGGCAAAGAGTATTTTAAGCACAAAAAGCATCAGAAAGCATTTATTAGATTCCTGTTGTGAATTAAAATTAAGAGAATTTTTGACTCTCGCTGTTGTATTTTAAGATTTGTACATGATTCAGAAGTTTTCCTGGGGAAAAAATATGTGAAAACAGCCAGGAAAATTCTGGAAAGGAGAGTTATTAAGGGAAACTTGATCTATCAGATGGCTAAGTGGGGTGTTAACAGTACCTCTTAGGTTGTCATGAGCATTAAAAAGTATTATTTATTTAACATTCTCAGGGTAATGTCTGACACAGGACAAATGTTTAATAAATTTTTAACTGCAGTTCTTACTTTCCTGATTTGGGCATTCAGTTTATTTCGTAAACATTAGCTGTGTGGACAGGCCTGCGGTCTGTCACGGTGGGGCAAGAGGAGAGTCCGACTCAGCTCTTAGACTGTGATATCTGTTTAATCTTCAATCATAGATCAAAGTGAGGCTCAGGCACCCACACTTTGGTGAGCAGTTGCCCATTTCCACGCCCATGGCCTTCCCAGCAGTTTCTCTCCTTAGAGCAATACGTGGGAGGAATTCCTGCCTACGTACAGGAGACACGGGAACAGGTTCCCTGCGGCACTGCGGTCATTGCAAAACACCCAAACTAGGCAAGTACATGTCCAAGAAGGATGGGTAGATAAATCTCAGTGTCTTCATAATGTGGAATAATATTTGGCAGTTAAGAAGAGTGAAACAGAGCTGCGTATGAGCATAAGCCTCAAAAGCAGCACTGAGCAAAACACAGATTGCAGTGTGATAGGATCTCACAGGATTTATATAAAGTTTGAACACCTGCAGAACAGCACTCACACTGTTTATGGTACACAGGCACTAATAGCTAAAGATATGCCTGGGAGGGAAAACCTCACATTCAGGACTGTGGTTACCTCTTTGAAAGGAGGAAGGAATAGGATCCCAGAATGTTCCACAGGAGACTCCATTCTTTTTGTAGTATTTTATTTTATTTTTTTTTAAAAGCAAAATGTTAAAATTTTATCAAGCAGTGAGACAGGTATTAATGGTATCAGTTTCTATTTCTCTTAAGCTGGAAATATTACACACAGGTTAATAAAGCTATGTGAATCTGTAAAAGCAGCAAGGAGGGAGACAAAATAACGGGGCCCCGGAAGCTAGGGGTGCCTGGTTTTGTCCTGTGCCTGCTTCTTCCTGGTTCTGTGGCTCTGAGTAAATTGGTTTCCCTCTCTGAGCCGATTACCTTATCTGTAAAGGGGAGGTGGTATCTCCATCCCAGCTTGTTGTTGGAAATAAAACAGCGTACCTAAAATGACTTTTATAGTCCTTGGGATGCAGAAGTACCAAGCAGTGACGTGATATGTGTTACTGAGGTAATATATGAGCCAACAGACGTCGTCCCTACCCTTACATGACGTTAGAGTCTAGTGGTCAGCTAAACAGCCAAGCAAATGTAACGGGTGTCTGTGACCAGTGTCTGGAAGGCTCAGTGCAAAGTACTATGAATCCCTCTAAATGGGATTTGAGTTGGCTGGGAAGGTTTTGAAAGCCTTCCCAGAGAAGGCTTAGGGCTGGACTTTGAAGGATTTGAGAATTCAATCTGCATATCATTCTAATCTGCATCTGATTTTGCAGCCCTCTAAGACTTTGAGGGCTGGGGTTTAGCTTAGTTGGTATAGTGTTGCCCTGCATGCTCTGAGGCCCTGGGTTTGACTCCCTGCACTGCAAAAATGGGAGGACCTGGCAGCCCACGCCTTAAACAATCAGCCACAGAAAACCCTATGAGCAGCAGAGAAGCACTGACATGGTGCCAGGCATGGCACAGTGTGGAGGAGGGTTTTTCTTGTTGTACGTAAGGTCGCTATGAGTCGGACCTGACTCTACAGCACCTAACCACAACAACAAAACTGTTGAAAGGGTAAGGATCAGATTCCAGAATTGAGGTAGCTCCCTGTTGATGGACTGGCTGACATATTCTCTCTCTCTCTCTTCCTCCATCCCTCTCCCGCTTCTGTACTGAGAGGTTGAACCTGGGACCTTGCATATGCTAGGCAAGTGCTCTACCACTGAGCTATACTTCTAAGCCCCTTTTTAATTTTTATTTTGAGACAAGGTCTCACTGAGTTGCACAGGCTACCTCTGGTCTCTTGCCTCAGCCTCCTGAGTTCCTGGGATTACAGGCGTGCAACCATCGCACCGGCCTTGTGTTTTTGTTTGTTTGTTTTTGTTTTTGTTTTATTTTTGCTAAGTAAATGCTGTAATGCATGTCCTTGTATATTCTATTTTGATGAACTTTTGATTTAGTCATAAGATAAATCGTGGCAATAGGATTTCTGGGTTGCAGGAGTTTTAAGGCATATGTAAGAAGTGTTAGTTCTGTGACTGTGCCGTCCTCTAGAAAGGCTGCACTAGTTTTCAGTCTTACAGGTATAAATGTCCATTTCCTCACCTTTGCCGGCACAGGGTATCAGCTAACTTAAATTTACCCTGTTGATTAGTAAAAAGCACACCTCAGCGTCTGATGTGAATGCATTTTCATTATAAGTTAACCTGAGTTTATCACTATTTTTTGTAAATGGCTCTTAGTTTCTCTTTCTTTCTCTCCATCTCCCCTCCCTTTTCTTTTCTGCCATCCTGGGGGCTGAACCCAGTGCCTCACACATACTTCCTGCCTGTGCTTTACCACTGAGCTGCACTCTCACCTGCTTTTTACTTTTTATCTTGAGATGGGCTAATGCTAACATAAGCTGGCTGCCTCTGCCTTCAAACCTGCAACCCTGCTGCCTCTGCCTCCCGAGTTACTGGGGTTACTGGCGTGTGCCACTACAGCTGGCTCTCTTAGTTTTGTTCTAAACTGCAGTCCTTTCTCGTAAGACAGGTTAGCTCCATGGTGCTCATGGCGTCCCTCCTGCTCCTTCGGCTGCAGGAGGAGGAGGGCTGTGCGACTGAGGGGCCTTCAGGAAGAGCTGGGCTCTGGGGGTTGGCTTGAAGGTGAGTCACATGACATGCTCAGCCCAGGAGACTGTGGCAGAAGGGGCTGACCAGGGCCGAAAGACAGCGCCTTATATGTTGGCAGCAAAACTTTAATTCTTGAAAAGGATCTCTAAGGGAGCTTCTGTAATCTTCTGAGTTCATTTTAGGAAAGCTGAGGTCTGCTTTTTAGTATTAATAGCACAATTTTATGTATTAAGATATTAAGAGTAAACATGTGCTTTTGAGGACTCCATAAAGGGAGCACTTTAATTAGAGTGTGCTTATTTGGCAGCTTGGTTTTTTGCTTGTTTTTTCTTCTCTCCTCTGAGCAGTTAGAGTCTGGCGTATAACAGATTGGGGCTCTGGCAGTTTTGCCTTAGACTAAGCCTAGCCCTCTCAGGGACAGACTTCTGACAGCTATTAGGTTTTAAATCGCTCTTACTAGTGCAACATTTGCTTTAAAAACAGCCTTAAGTCATAGTTCATTCTCTGGGAACAGGATACCTGGTTTAGCTGTTTAAGGCCTCAGTGAAATACTTTTGCTTCTCCGTTTCCTTTACCACATAAAACATGGCACATCCCAAGTCTTTTTATCACCCTGGAGTGTGGTTAGTGTTGACTGTTAGAAAGGGAGGAGTGTTGTGAAAGAAGAGGACGACAGGGTGAAATCAGGGAGTCCTATTTGTTCTTAGTAACCTCATGTGATGGCATGAAGGACTGGCAAGAGACCTTTTAGAAATTCTGAACATAAAGAACCTTTTATCTTTAGTGGTTGTGAAGAATGTATTTAAAATTTTTAAATTTTCTTTTTTGAGATGAGGTCAGCGATATTGCTTGGGCTGGCCTTGAACTCCTAGGCTCCAGTACTTCTCCTTCCACAGTCTCTGGAGAGCTGGGAGTACAGGTGTGCACTACCACATCCAGCCAAAATCATTTTCTAAGACATAAAACAGATAAAAAAGATGAGAAGGGAACTAGCACTACTATAGTTTTGTCAATAATGACAAGGTTAATATACTTAAAATATGAATTTTTGAAAACACAGGTTGATAAGAAAAGACCAAAGTCTTGGTAGACAGTTCACTAGGAGGACATACACATTACTTGTTAGGTGCCATCAAGTCATGTCTGACTCATAGCGACCATTATAGGGTTTTCAGTGGCTGATTGTTTCTGGATTGCTTCAGGAGTGGATTGCCATGTCCTTCTCCCACTTTTGCGGTGCTGGGAATCGAACTTGGGCCCTCAGAGACTGCAGAGCAGTGCTCTACCAACTGAGCTAAATCCCAGCCCCCATACACATTACTGTTGTTGTTGTTAGGTGCCGTCAAGTCGTGTCCGACCCATAGCGACCCTCATAGGATTTTCAATGGCCGATTGTTTCGGGATTGCCTTGGGAGTGGGTGCCACATCCTTCTCCCAATACACATTACTAGTAATTATTAAAAAGGACTTATCTGCCAGATATGGTATCACACACCTGGAATCCCAGCACTGGGGAGGCTGAGGCAGGTGGATTTTGCATCTGAGGCCATCCTGGACTACATGATCTGAGCTATGTAGTGAGACTGTGTCTCCAAACAAGCAAACAAACAAACAAACTTGTTAAGATGAACAAAGTATATTTTAACACTATTGTTGAAGATTTGTTGAAATGAGCATGCATTGCCTGTGGAATACAGATGAGTTTAACATTCAAGAAAGCAACTTTATAATTTGTAGGAGTCTTAAGGAAATAACAAATACGCAAAAGAGAGTCACTCATGAAGTTATTACCATTCAAGTAATTCATGATTGAAGAACTTTTTTATAAAAACAAAAAATAGGAGCAATCTAGAAGTCCTGTTTTAGGGGGAATATTTGAATGAATTATGAGTTATCTGTATGATGCAATATTATTCAGTCATTACCATTTATGTTTGTGAAGTTTAACTTGAACAAATGCTGGCTGTGGCAGTAAGAGGGGGAAAAGTGGGACGCACATCTGTATTTTGGAAAGAGAGTGGTCGTGTGAAAAGCTGGAAATGTGGCCACTGAGATGGAGAGAAGGCATCTGGGCTTCAGGGTCGCTGGCGATGTTACCTTACTGTCTGCTTTCCTGTGTGGTCCGGTTTTCTCTAAATACATGTGTACACTTCTGTAATCAGAAAGTAAGTGAATGTTATTTACTTAAAATCTCCATAAGGACCTTTCAGTACTCGGCAATGACATCTGCTCAGGCCTTTGTAGTTGGTTCCTTTTGCATGGGAAGGCCATTTATCACAGGCAGGGACTTAGGTTTCTTTTTCCTTTTTTTAAAGAGAGGGCAACATTTTCCTTTGTAATTAAATAACTCAAGAACAGAGATAGTTCTGTGGAAAGTTTGGCTTTCCTGCATGGAGAGAGAAGAGTACATATGTAACTTTGGGTTGTCATCTGAAAATATAATGTCTGAAAGAAAATGTTCTATATGTAGGAAAATTAGTTTTAAGTTGTTTGAGAAAACTTTCAGGCTCTTAGTTATCGCTAAAGCAGAATTTGTCAATATCCTTTAGGGTTCTTGATGAAGTAGCATTTCAATTGTTCGCATTAATGGATTTTTCAGACAAGTGTTTACTTTCTCTTCCTTCCCAATTCTCTTTACAGTGCTGAACTAAGAGCCATGCTTAGAGCTTCATAATGGATTTATTGGCAAAAACCTATTGGCATCAGGCATAGTTTGCAGTTATAAAATTAGCAATACAATATTTCCAGTTATGGCTCCTTGAAGGTTTTTACTGACCATTTATACCTTTAGTTTTGGTTTAAAGGAAAACTATTGCCTTAATAATTTTTATTTCTAGATTTTAGAGGAGACATAAAATATACTTTAGAAAATAATACAGTAGAACAAATTATTGAGTAAATGCCTTCATATATATTTGTGTATATGTCTGTATGTATGTTTGTGTACCCAAAATGTGTACATAACTTAAGAATATTGTTTTGCTAGGTACCATGGCAAATGCCTGTAATCCCAGCAACTCAGGAGGCAGATGCAGGAGGATCTCGAGTTGAGGCCAGAGGCAGCCTGTGTAACTTAATGAGACCCTGACTCAAAATAAAAAAAAAAAAAAAATAGAAAATGGGCTGCAGTGCAGCCCAGTCATGGAGCACTCACAAAGTATTTGTGAGGCCTTGGGTTTAACCCCTAAGTACCCCCCCACCCACACACATAGGGAGAAATTGGGAGAAAATTGGCAAAACCTCCCAGACTGGGAAAATAGCTTTTGAAGATCTGGTTTGTAAATTAGAAATCTAGGGAAAATGAAAATAATTTGATTGGATGTTTGTATAAAACCCTTCACAAATCCCCTGAACCTGATTGGACAATTGAACTCAAAGCTGATTGGCTCAGGCCACTCTGTGGGCGAGCTATATAAATAGCTGCACTGCTGCAGTTCACTCTCCCTCGCCCAGACCATTGGCAAGGAAACAGCGCTCCTTTGGTAAGGCAAGAACTTTCTCTCACCAGGACCATCAGTGAGGAAAGAACTCTGTCTCTCTCTCTCTCTCTCTCTCTCTCTCTCTCTCTCTCTCTCTCGCCTGGACCTTAGGTAAGGAACTCTCTCTCTCTTGCCTGGACCTTAGGTAAGGAAAGAACTCTCTCTCTCTGCCTTGACCATCAACAAGGAAAGAACTCTCTCTTGCCCAGACCACCGATGAGGAAAGATATCTCTCTCGCCTGGACATTTGACCACCTACTAGACAAGAACTCTCTCTCTCTCCATCTGACCACCAGAGAAGCAAGAACTCTCTCCTTGTGACCACTGAGACCACCAACACAGGAGTATCTGCCCTTGAAACAGTATAAGAGCTGCTAGGACTTAAAGTGGTATGGCTGGTGGAGTTTCTCTCCACCCTGGTAAGGGCAGAGCAATAAAGAGCTGTGTTTGTCCCCACATGGCAAACACACCCAAGGCTTTTCCTTTCTCCCTTCTCCACTGGCATCCCAAGGGCTGCAGGAGTCCGCACCCCTCACCCTAGGGTCCCGAGTGAATTGTGTTCAGTATCTGTGTGCGTGGCAGTGCCGCTGGGCCAAACATCCGAGCCTGATGGGGAGGTGCTGTGCCCCCCACACAAAAGCACACAAATACACACAAATGTTTTTGAATCAAAACATTTACAAAGGTAGTTCACAGGACTAGACAAACTAAAAGGAAATTTTGAAGTGGAGAGGGGTATGGACTTCAACAATTAAAATTTAGAAAAATAGCCTATATTTTCTTTTATGTAGAATTAGAATTTTGACAAATGTTAAAAAAAATACTCCATGAACGTGCAAGGAATTATCTGATTTCTATCTGGAAGGGGCAAAAAGACTGGTTTTTCTTTTCTTTTTTTTTTTCACTAGGTCTGTTTGCCACATGGTATTCATGTCGTGAGATGATCAAGAATAAAATAATGACACATCACGAAGAATAATCATTTTGTCCTTCAATAATTTTGTCTCATCTTTTAAGATTCAGCCTCTGTGTGATTCCTCCTGGAAGACGTAAGAATTTTGCTTTCCTGCTAGACCTATCCCAATCGTCTACACTGCAAAGGAGTGGTTTCACATTCTATTTTAGTAATCTGGGAATGGGACATATTTAGAAAAACTCCAGTACAATGGCAGTTTGGTGGGTTCTTGCCATCTGCAGCAGATTTAAAGTATCTTTGTCTAGGGAGGGCAGAAGAAATACTGCAGATTTGCAGGTTAATTTAGTTTTTCTTGTAACTTTATGAATGAAGGGAGAAAAATATTCTCTGTATGCTTCCTTTGTTTCACTTTTAAAGTGTTCTAGTTTGTATATTTTAGGCTGTTTCTCTTTTGTGTGACTTGGTTTTCCATAGACGTTCACAGGAAAAGCATTTTCTGATGGAATTATGTAAATTCCTTATTTTCTTATGACAGGCTAAGCCTACTGGAAAATGAATATTAAGAATATTAATCATCTTCAGAATATATTCACGTAGATGTGTTGTTGTTGTTGTTAGGTGCCGTCGAGTTGGTATCCGACTCATAGCGACCCTCATAGGGTTTTCAATGGCAGACTGTTTCGGGATCGCCTTGGAAGTGGATTGCCAGGTCCTTCTCCCATTTTTGCGGCGCTGGGAATTGAACTCGGGACCTCAGAGACTGCAGCGCAGCGCTCTACCAACTGAGCTAAATCCCAGCCCATGTACATGTGTAGAAAGTAATATATCACAAAAATGAAAAATAGTAGAAAAGCTAAAAAAATTTTTGCAAAAGGAATATTTCTGAAAAAATATTAAGATCTATCACATGTAAAGACCAATGAAATATTTAAGAGTATTTCAGCCTTTAGAATATACATGCTGTCTATATAGCAAAGACACTTATGGGACAGCACTGGCAATTAAATAAATGCCAGGTGAAGAAAGTTTCAAGTCCTTTAAACTATTTTTTTTTAAGTCATAAGGCCCATTATTTATTTGGTTTTGTAGTGCATAGAGGGCAGTTTAATAAAAACATTAATGCCTGTTACTCAATAATTCGAAGCATGAAAATTTATCCTAAGAAGATAATTTGAAAGAACACCACCACCATGAAAGTACGTATGGACAAACTTCTTAATAGAAGCATTACTTTTTTCAGTTTCTAAGTTTTCATAGTGAAGATCATGCATTGTTCAGAGGCAGATGGTATAAGAGATACAAGAGTAGTTGCACAGGCAGGAGCACACATGGGTTTTTACTTATACCCATGTGGTTGTAAACGTGCTTGCAGAAGATCTGTTGTAAATACACAGAGGGCCCAGTGTATGGCGCATGCATGTGATCCCAGCAGTTCAGGAGACTGAGGCAGGAGGATTGCAAGTTCGCAGTCAGGGGCAGCCTGAGCAACTTAGTGAGACTCTTTCTCAAAATAAAAAGGGCCTGGGGTTGTGGCCCAGTGGTGGAGCAGTGGCCTAGTATGGGCAAGGCCCTAGGTTCAACCCCAGGACCGGAAAAAATGAAATAAAATAAATCATACAAAGCTCTGGAAATGTACACCATGTAGTGTCAAAATTCTGTACAGGAAAATTGCTTACAAGTTAGACCAGATGCGAAATACACATTGTATGCAAGAGTGGAAGTCAGTCCATTCACATTGTATAAGGCAAGAGGTGCTCAGATTGCAAGGAAAGCTGCTGGCCTGGCAGATTTGAAGACACAGAGGCATCTTGTCTTATCCTCTTGGTGGCCTGGTAGAGGGAGAAGACCTGTCCTACAGAGGGCTGTCGATACATACCACCATTTCGATCTGGTGCCCTTTTCTCTTAAACCAACTGCTGATTAGGGTCCCCAAAGCCCTATTGAGTGATGGTCTCAGGTCCCTTGGCCTGTCTAGAAATCCAAATTCCTCCTCCTCCCTTCTGGAATTATTCTTTGCTCACCTAAGCCCAGAGAGTGTCCCCCACCCTTTATTTTGAAATAATTTAAAACCTTGAGAAAACTTAGTGGCCCTCTGCCCTTTATCCAGTTTTTCTTTATGTTCAGATGGATAGCAAAATTATTAAAACAAGGAAACTATTAATTGATATATAAACTTTATTTAAATTTTGCCAAGTTTCCTACTGTGGCCCAGAACCCAACCCAGCATCCCACAGAGTGCTGTCAGGCTTCCTTGGTCTCCTCCAATAGGGGATAGTTCCCCATCTCTGTCTTCCACACCTGGCAATCATGAAGAGCACACACACACACTCTGTGGGGTCTGTCCTCTGGTTCCAATCCAGCAGGACAGAGCTCGTTCTAATTTCCCTCCTTTCCCATTTGTAACTGCTTTCTCTAGCAGTGAGGAATATTTACTTATTTGTTCAAACTTAGGATACACGTAGAGCAGTGGTTCTCAACTGGAGGCAATTTTGTACCCCAGGGGCCATTTGTCACTGTCTGTAGACCTTTTTGGTTGTCAAAACTGGGAGGGGAGTGATGGCATCTTTGAAGTAAAAGCCAGAGATGCTCCTAAACATCCTACATGGCACATGAGAGCCTCACAACAATGAATTATAAGGGCCACAATGCCAGTAGTGGCCAAGTTGAGAAACACCAACAAAAAGTAGCTGCAGAAATAAATTTGCTAATTAGAACGTAATACTCATGTACAGTTCTTTCTTTTGTCTTACAGTGTACAAACAATGTTAATTAGGTCCTTCTCCACCTCCTTCAGGATGGCTGTGTTATTCAATTGTCATACAGTTAGGATCATTTGTTGCTCTTTGTATTCAGCTATGGGTTCATCCTGGTTTTGTTTACACTTTTTGTTTTGTTTTGTGAATATGTGAAACTGCATGGTGTAAGAGTCAGACAAGGGTAGAAGGTGTGCTTTCAGAGGTGGGAAGCTGTTTTTTAAAATCTTTCCAGATGATTATGCTTTACCTGTTTTGGGAACAGTGAGCTTTGGAGTCAGCCGTGAATTAAAATATAGCTCCTTATCAAATATATAACATTGGACAAACTGCTTTTCCTCCTTAAGCTTCCAGGTCCTACCTATACGGACTCTTGTGAGGGTAAGCAAAAATAAGTGTGAAATGTCTATCACAATGCCTGTACTAAGTGAGAAACCAAAAGATAGATGTATCCATTCCTTCATGTATTTACTTAGCAAGTATTGATTACATTACTATTATGTGCTGAGGCATGATGCTCTTCCCTAATGATAAAACATAACCAAGACATAATTCATGGCTTTGAGTAGCTCATGTTTTAGGGGCTTCACAGTAGTGAAATGCAGTGACCATTTCTTACACTGATATGTGATATAAGAACCTAAGATTATAAGAAGTTATAATTTTATGACAGCTTCTCCACAGAAAGTCTAACCAATGCAGCCTGTATTAGTTAGCTTTTCATTCTAAAACAAGAAAGAAACCTGACATAGCTGCTCACTCGTATAAAGAAAAGAAGTCAATTTAGTTCATAGATTTGGCGGCTCAGGGGCATGGCCTCTGCATGAGCTTAGTTCTTGATTGCACCATGATGGATGGCAATGTTGGCAGCACGTTTAGGGACACATGGTCACATCCTAAGTTAGGAAGCAGACAGAGGGCAGGAGGCCTACTTCTTGTATAATAACCCTCTCTTGAAAACTCAGAGGGTCCCAGAAGAGCTACGTCAAGCCCACCTCTTGTAGGTCTGCTATAGTACTTTCCAGTATCACTACCTGGGGACTACACTTCCCATCACCATGGACTCTTGGGTGACAACCACACCATACCACGGACTAGGTATGGTCTCTGTAGTGAACTATTGTAGGAAAAAAAAAAAACCCAACTTAGTAGAACAGTTGTGGGTCTCTGAGTCTGTGAAATATAAATCATTCCAGGCTTTCAAAAGTGTCTAGATGTCAAACCATTTGAAGTTGAAGTCCTCAGAGAGTGCTACTAGACAGGAGCTTAGTATTCTTAGACACTAGACGTTCAGGTGATACACATACCCACAGGTAAATATTTTGGGCTGGGGTTTAGCTTGGTTGGTAAAGTGCTGCTCTGTACTCTCTTAGGCCCTGGGTTTGATCCCTAGCACTGCAAAAGTGGGAGAAGGATCTGGCAGCCCACTCCCGAAACAATCCCAAAATAATCCGACATTGAAAACCATGTGAATAGCAGAGAAGCACTCACAATAGTACCAGGCATGGCACAGTGTCAGGGAGTGTTTCCTTCTGTTGTACATAGGGTTGCTATGAGTTGGACTTGATGGGAACTAAGAACAAGAAGGGAGAAGGACCTGGCAACCCACTCCCAAAAATCAGTTTGCCATTGAAAATCCTATGAATAGCAGAGAAGCAGTGACAATAGTGTTTTGCCTGTTGTATGTAGGGTCACTATGAGTTGGACACCGACTCATGGCACCTAACAACAACAACAACAACAACAACAACAACAAGGTATATATTTAGAACAACACTTTTCAACTTCATTGTACATGTGAATCATCTGGGGCTGTTGTTAAGAAGCAGATTTGGAATCAGTAGATGTGGAATGAAGCCTGAGAACATGCATTTACAATAAGCTCCCAGCACATGCAGCTGATTGGAGATGACATGTGTATACCGAAGGTTTAGTGAACTGACTTTCTAATCACAATTTCTGGCTCTGAATCCAGTTCTTCTACTTGTGAAATATGTGACCATTATTAGTGATTAATTCCACTCAATGTACATGTTATACCTTGAAATACTAGCTCTTTTAGTCACCACTTATATCATTTAAAACATTTTAAATTAGCACTCAGCACATGAGGACAACCTCTCACAATTAATGGGTGGGATTGAAAAACAAATGATAAGATTGCATAATATAGCTAAATATGTGCCCTTTCCATTTAGATCCATATTGTATGTGTAAGGTTTTTTTTTGCAAATAGCAGGTATAAAAACTATTTAGAACACTTTAAAATATCATTTATTTCAGCTGTCCCTTTAAAATTTATAGTGTATGCGTGTGTTTGGATTTATCTAGTTCTTGGAGCAAAGGTGCATTTCCATTTCTATGTTGAGGGTATGTGCTCAAGAATACTTGGCTCCAGAGGGCTGGAAGAAGAAGCTTAAATTCTACTGCTGTGTAGCACAGAAAAGATAACTTTCCTCTGAAATAAAATATTGAGGGTGATGCTAATAGTTTACCACTTTGACTAGACAAAAATCTTTTCAGGACATTTCCGAGGTGTCTGGTATTCAGACATTTCATGGTCAGTGATCCAGTCCAACTTGAATTGGGAGTCCTTTATTTTGGACTAAGGATCTGTGCCAACAAAAGGTCCTTCCTCACCCCTGACAGGGGAGGGGGAGGGAGCTTAAATTTGAAGTGACTCATTTAGTGTATTACATTAGGTAAATTGACCAAGTTGCAATTAGTGACAGTTCAGTTGTCTTCAACACACACACACACATACACACACACACACACACACACACACACACACACGAACACCCGATTCTAGGGCTGTGGCTGTGAGTCTCGGTGGGCCCCTGCCCCGGGCAGTGTGGGGAGGTGTAGGCCTCTCTGGTCTCACTCACTCCAGACCCACAGCCAAGCCTCTCCTACGTGTTCCTTCCCTAGCATCACCCCTTCCATCCTCCAGTCACTTTCTACTCCCCAGGCCAGTGGCCCTCAAACTTACTGTGCTGTAGAATCCTTTGTACTCTTAAAATTAATCAAGGATCTCAAAGAACTTTTGTTTATGTGAGTTATTCATACCATCGTTTACTGTAGCAGAAACAAAAGCAATCTTAGAAAAGCTTATTCATTAATTTGTTAAAAAAATAAACCTGTTGCATGTTAATATGAACAATAACTATTTTCCAAAATAAAAAAAAATGAGAATAATGAGATTGTTTCTCATGTCTCCCATAATAGAAGACAGCTGGATTTTCCTGTCTGCTCTTGCACTCAATCTGTGGCAATATCATATATCATCCAGCTGCTGGAAAATGCAGCACCACTGGATGCCGGTGAGGGAATGAGAGTGAAAGAGCACACAATGACTTAATAGTGTTATGAAAATATTTTTTCCTTGGCACATCCCTTGAAAAGGTCTCTGGAAGCCTGGGGGATTTTCCTGAGATGAGGAAGAAAGAGCTGCCATGCTGTCTGTGGCCTCTGAAAGCTTAGGTCCTTCTCTGGAGAGGTTTGACAGGGGCGTGGTTATAATTAGGGGCTGCTCTTGGGGTATAATCATCCATTCTTTTACTTTCTTGATTATGTTATAACAGGCAGGATTCTCATGGCCTGCAGCCATACCACTGTGGCATCTGATCCTGTCAGATCTTAGAAGATGAGCAGGGTTGGGCCTGGTTAATCCTTGGATGGGAGACCGCCTGGGAACACCAGGTGCTATAGGCTTGGGAAAAGGACCCGGCAACCCACTCCCAAAAATCAGTCCGCCATTAAAAACCCTATGAATAGCAGAGAAGCACTGACAATAGTGTTTCGCCTTTCATGCATAGGGTCACTGTTACTGTATTTGTTGGAAGACCTTGAAATGATCATATAAGATCGTAAGCTTATTTTTTTATTGTGTTATCCAGGCCTTTGATTGCGTTTTATTTGAAACATATCTCCAGTGGTATTTTCTCCTGATGAAGTTATTTCTAACTTGTATGGCACAGTGACTACAGGTCCCATTTTAGGTTACACCTTCTCACCAAAAGCCCACATGACATCTGGTACCGTGTTAGTTGGCCTCCATCACCATGACACACACCTTTCAAGGAGCGAAGGTCCGTTAGGACTCGTGGTCACCAACGTGGCAGTCCACGGTGGCCTGGCCCTGCTGCCTGGGGCCTGCAGTGGCCGGGAGGCAGGAGGGCCCAGGCTCCCTTCTCCCCTTCCAGGGTGCACCTCTGTGACCTCCCTCCACTAGGCCCCACCTTCTAGAGGGTCTGTCACCTCCCATGGTGCCCCAGGCTGGCCTCTGGGACATGACAGATCCAAACCATTAAAGGAACCCAGTGGTTCTGGGATGCTCTGCTTTGCGTGTAGGTTTTGAAACGCTTGCTCAGGGCAACTTGGAAGGGGTATGCAGGCTTAGCCTGGTGCGTGCTGTACGCACGTGGGAGGCAAAGCCATACAGCTGATGCACACATTCCTTTCCCATTGCTCCTCTTGTCCTGGTGCTGATGGCAGAGAGAGCAGGGGTGTGGAAACTCTGAGAGGACTCCAGAGACATCCAAGGAAGAGAACGACGTCTTGAGGAGCGTAAGCCCCAGTCCGGGTGGCAGGAGCATCTGCTGTGTCTTCATTTCTACTAGTTTTGGTGCTTTCAGATGCAGGGATTCATGCTTTGTGAAGTGTCCATTGTGTACCTACTGTGTGCTCTGAAAACACATTGGCAGAGGTCTGCAAAGCCTCTGCATTAGTTGGCTTTTACTCGCAGTGATAAATTCTCTGACATAAACAACTTGAAGGACTAACGATTTATTTTGGCTCACGGTTTTAGAGGTCTCAGTTCAAGGTAACTTGGCTCCACTGCTCTGATGAGGCGGAACATTTTGGTGGAAGGCTCGGAGAAGAGAGCTGCTCACCTCATGGCGGCATGAGCAAAGACGCAGAGGAAGGGCCAGGGCTGGGAAACCCCTAGGTGGGGGACCTGCTTCCTCCTACTGGTCCCCGCCTCCTGATAGCCATGAAGATATGAACTGACCAATGGATTCATCCACTGATGAGGGTGGCATCCTCAGGATCCAGTCACCTCTGAATAGTACCGTCAGCTGGGGATGGAGCCTTCAACACAGGAGGCTTTTTTGGGGCATTTCATTTCCCAGCCATAACTGCCTCAAAACATATTTGTAGATAAAGCTCCTCCTGTATAAAGACAAAATTTAGATCTCCCTGGTAAATAATACCTGCATGTCTTCCTTAAGGAGGATTAACTTTGTGTAGAAGGCAATGGAGCGCACATGTGGCCGGCCAGGAGCCAGCTCTTTGAAGTTCCTTAACTTGTGTGGACTAACGCTGTAAGGTCCAAAGGTAGGAAGTCGTGGTGTTCTTTGATGTTAGACCTGTTGTAAGAGACCACTTTATGTTGCATTTCCTTTGATGAAGAGCAATTCAAGTCAATGTTTGCCTACAGAAGGCCAATTTTTAGATGTAGAAAGTCTCACAAGTAAAATCTTATGCCAAAAGGGATCGAAAGTTGCTACAGGTGATTTTAAACATCATGTTTACTTTAAAGAGTTTTGAAAGAGATCATTGGAGTTGATCGGTTTACCCAGAGGCAGAGGATTAGTTGTTCAAAATGATGCCTTATGAGAATTTGCAGTTTGATGAAATGCTTTCTTAGAATTCTTTGGGCAGTAACATGTTTAACTGCAGACATCTCTGGAGACACTCTGTGTATGGGTAAATGCACAACTTTACATAAAGCATTTAGTTAAGACATTTAAAAAATCCAGCTAGAAAGGATTTTGAACAGGGGGAAGTAATCATAGAGGCTAAAGGTTAAGTTTCAGAGATACCAAATTACAGGGTTTCTTCTCTGATGTCAGATTAATGGGAAATTAGAAACTGAAAGCCGGTATGTGTTTCCCTCTTATACCTTAACATGTTGCTTGTTAAGACAGGCACATTTTTGAAATAGTTGTTTGAATACCTACAGTCCAAGCACCTATTTTCCTGCCTGCTTGTCAGCCTTCTGATTGGCTATTCTTCTGGTCATAACCAGAATACTTGCATTTTTTCAGGGAGTTGAGATTAAAAGAAACTTGTCAAAGTGTTTTTCTCTAGTGTTGTTGTTGTTAAGTGCCGTCGGGTTGGATCTGACCTACGTACAGCAGAATGAAACACTCTCCGACACTGTGCCATGCCCAGCGCTATTGTCAGTGCTTCCCTGCTATTCATAATTTTAGGCATAATAGTTTCCTGAACTAGGTAATTTACAAATGCCATATTTTGTTTTTAAGATTTTTATGTTTAAAGTATTGATGCCCTTGAGAATGAAACAGGTCCTTTGTCCTGATTTGGCAGGTTGGGAGGTCACAATAGCATAGAAGTGACACAGGTGGACCATTATTATGTGACATTTCAGCCACTAATAGTGAATCTGGGTTCAGAGTGGGACCCTCCTGGGTCCTTGGCCACAAGTCCCTGAAACGTTGACTGTTGATGTTTCAAGGGTTCATGCTTCTGGGTGGATTTGCAGACCAGTTAGGAGCAAGTTGGCATTTCCTACTACTTGTTTCTTTTAAGACCATGCTGAGGAGATGGGTTAGCTTTGGAGGATGTCTTGAAATATCACAAGGGCCTTCTTGAATTTTCCCCATTCACTCGTAAGTGGTGAGTGTAGAGTGAAGCGGAAGGCCTGCTAGGACGTTTTCATTATAGATACGCTGGCGGACCATAATGAGCATCACCTGTGAACTCTAAGCTGGGCACTCATGGCACCCGTGTGAATGGGAAGGGCAAATCCCTGTGGACTTCGTGTATGTTGATGAAGCTTTTTTGTGCGCATGTGTGTGGTGTTGTGGGTGAAGCTTGGCCTTGGGCATGTGAGGCAAGCCCTCTACCACTGAGCTATTCCCTTAGTTTGATAAAATGTCTTTTAAAAAATTAAAATTTCAATCATATTTCTTGTGTTGAATCAGTTGATCTTAAAAAGGAAAGATTTTTTTTTAAGCAAAATTTTCTTTGGCATTTTCATTGAGTTAAAAGGGCAAAAAGTTTCACTTTGCGTAAATTTGTTCTAGAGGAAGGCAGTGCTGCTGCTGTTGTCAGGTGCCATCGAGTCATCTTAGACTCATAGCGACCCTATAGGATTTTCAATGGCTGATTGTTTGGGGATTGTTTTTTTGGGAGTGGACTGCCACATCCTCCTCCCAGTTGTTGTTGGGTGCCATTGAGTCGGGTTTGACTCATAGCAACGCTGTGTACAGCAGAATGAAACACTGCCCGACACTGTGCCTTGCCTGACACTATGTCAGTGCTTCTGTGCTATTCATAGGGTTTTCGATGGCTGATGATTTTGAGAGTGGGCTGTCAGGTCCTTCTCCCATTTTTGCGGTGATGGGGATTGAACTCAGGGCCTCAGAGCACAGAGAAAGCACTCTACCAACTGAGCCAAACCCCAGCCCACAAGGGAATGCTAGAGGTGTGGTATATAAGATGACATTAGAATGTCATATAAAAGATGACATTAGAATGTCCAGAGTAATGGAAGAGGCTATTTTACATTTTGAGTTTTTCATTGTTTTCAATCAGAATATATTCGGAATACAGAATACATCCTTATGTGTGTGTGTGTGTATATATATATATATATATATATATATATATATATATATCTCAAAGATACAAACCAAAAAGTATTTAGAAAGTCCCCATTTTCTCCCATAAACTGGAGAGAGTAACCAAGTCTTCCTAAACATTAACAATTTTATCAGAACTATGGTAATTTTACAGTTTCTACTTATTTTAGTGATGATGTCATCTTGAGTGGCTGATTATTCCAAGTTTTTGTTGGAATGTTTTTTCCTAATTGCTAGGCGTTTAAAAGATTAATTCTTGGTTTATTTAGCCATTTATATATTTTTAAGCTTGAAAATAAACAAGATAAACACTTTTTAAAAAGTAAACATATTTACTTACAAAAGTAAAGCACTTTTTCTGAGGTGACACTTGTCTTTAAAAATATATTTTATAATTCTGGTGCTGTATGTTTTGTATTTCTGATTTATAGCATTTTTAGGGAACGGTGTTGGGAACCTTTTAAGGTCAAGTGGTTTTAAGAGTGAAAGAAGAAAAAGCCATCAAAATCTAAGCAAACTAGCAGTAAACAAGTCGATGTTTATGCCTTTGAAAGTCAGGGCTGTGTTTGTGTCCAGTTACCTTGTATGGTTTGTCTGTTGAACTGATTGGTGGTAGGTGAATCCGATTTCCCCAAGAAGTGCTTTTCTGCAGTTACTGTGGACTCATGGTGACATGGAGCTCTTTCAAGAGATTTCCTGATGGAAGGTGATAGAGTGCAACATAAGCGCCTGAGATAATATCTTTTGGCTTTTGTGATACTGTTTTTTCTCCAGCTCAGAGTGTTTCACTGGCTCCCCATGTGACTCCTTTCCCCATAGTCAGAGCCACATGTCACAACAGCATGAACTCTGCAGACTTTCAGGGGAAGCTACGAGAGAGAGAAGAAGGACATATCGTACCTGTGATGATCGAGACACAGGATAATGGGGGAAAATAATTTTAAAGTGTTAATGGTGCTAGCATTACTTTAGCAATATATAAAATTCAAAGGAAGGCAACTTTTTATTTCATTTCCTTGAAAAAACCTATTTTAAGCCTTTTCCATTTTGCTGTTTCAGAGCAGAAACCTTATCCAAGAAAGTAATAAGTTTTATGTCTTTATTTCATGAATTTAAATTGTGGCTGAGAACTGAGCTTTTCCACGTGTTGTTGGCTTATGTCCTAAATATTAAATATTATCTGCAAAATAGAAGTACTGTAAAGTGATGAATGACATATTACTGAAAAAATGATTTTCTGTAGCATAGGGAAAGTTATAATCTCCAGTCTTTTGATATGTTAAGTGATTTTTTTTTTTTTTTCAGACAAGGACTCTCTGTGTAGCCCAGACTGGCCTTGAACTCATGATCTTTCTGTCTCAGCCTCACAACTGCTGGGGTGATAGGGTTGTGCTGCCACACCCGGCAAAGTGATTGATTTTTTTTAATGATGAGCTTCTTTATGATTATTAAGTAGACTCATTCATTTATTCAACATATGCAGTTGTTGCTTTCTATATAGCCAGGACATAGTAAGCACAAGATGTATAATTAATTTTGAGCAGAGCAGTCATGGATTGTCCTCTTAGAGTTCATTTATGCCTAAGTTTATTGAACAGGTAATTATTCAGCACTAACGTGTCAGGAGTGTTCTGTAATGTGAAGTTATGCTCTGTGGAAAGGAACAAGAAACAAGTAAATTCTTAATGCGTGACTTAGGTAATTTCCAGTGGTGGTCAGTACTTCAAAGACAGTAATATTGGGACAACTAATAAAGTGCCTGTGTTGACCTACCTTGTAGTCCAATAGAGGAGATAAATATTAATCACGCAGATAAATACAGTAAATGTCATCAAGGAAAAGCGTCATCAGGGAAGAGCAGAGTCCTGTGGCTGCACATAAATGAGGAAGGTGCAAACTAGTTCATTTGCGGGTAGTCAGGGAAGACTTCCTGGAAGGAAGGACACTGAGCTAAGAGCAGAGCTGTGACTGCGTTCGTTTGCTAGAGCTGCTGTAACAAGTGTGACGAACCGGGTGGCTGAAGGAATGCAAGTGTGTGGTTTCTCAGCTGTAGCGGCTGCAGGTCCAAGATGAAGTTGTCGGCCAGGCTGGCTCCTGAACGCTGGGAGGGGGTCTGTTCCCCGCCTGCCAGCTGGGGGCTTACTCACAGGCTTAGGCGTTCCTTGGGCTATGGCCATGTGCACTGTTCACATTGTGATCCCGTGTGCCACGTTTCCTCTTTCTGTAAGGACGTCAGTCACATTGGATTGGGGCCCATCCTGTCCTGGTCCTGTGTAAACCCATCTAAACTATATCAACATCAACTTCTATTTCCAAATAAGGTCATGTTCTGAGGTTCTGGGGGTCAGGACTTCAGTACATATATGAGTGTTGGGGGGACACAGCTCAGCCCATCATAGCAGGAGCTAGCTAGGGGAAAGGCAGAGGAAGTGACCTTTTCAGGAAGAGAGAGCAGCAGGTGTGGCGGGCAGTCTGTGTCCGAGAGGAGCAAGGCTCTTTGGGGGAGTGGAGTGGGCAGGCACGGAAGCCGAGGGCAGTGAGGCAAGGTGATCACAGAGACATGGGAAGGTAGGGTAGATGAGGCCCAGGCCAGCAGAGAGTGGTGTGCAGGAAGGAAGCAGAGGTCACTGTGTTGTGTCAGGGCACTGCTGCCCTTTCCAAGTAAGGGACACCCTGTAGACAGCAGTTTCTCTCTGCAGACCAAGAGGACAGCTGCACGTGGAGAGAAGGGGTTGTCAGCTAGCTGTATTTTAAGTCTCAGTTAGTTGAGATTCCTCAGGAGGCAGTGTTTTTAGATGAGAGGGCTGGGCCCTAGGACTTTGAAAAGCATCCATATTTAAGAGGAGGCCAGAACAGAAAGCCAACAAAAAAAATCAGAGGATGAACCAGAGGGAAACTGGATGCAATACTGCTTGGGACACAGGCCAGAAGAGAGTCTGGAGGAGGAGACACTGGTTGGTGGCATCCAGTGCTGCCCAGAGGTCAAGTAGGATGAGACCTTTGGATGCCACATGGAGATCATTAGTGAGGACAGCTGGGCTCACAAAGAGGGGGAAGGTGGAGGCCAGGTTTTTGTGTGCTGAGGAAAGGAGGAGGACGAGGAAGCAGAGGGTGTCAGCCCAAACCACTAAGAGCTGACAGTGGAGGGCAGGGCGGACCGAGGAGGGCACGCAGGTTTCAAAGAGGAGCTTCAGAGGTAGTTTGGGGAAGAATCTGAGTGTGATTGAAAGCCAGGGGCAGGAAATGACGGTGCTTGAGACCTTAGGGCCCTGTTGGAAGTGTTGCAAGGGGATTGGCTTCCTGGTGTTCCTCTGGAGTTTCATATTTTCCTGACCATAAGTGCTGAAAAATTGGATGGAGAAATCAAGAGACCAGGGAACGTGTGTCAGTTATCTTGTGCATCTCTGTGGCAGAGTACCTGACACAAAACACCTTAGGAAGAGGAAAGGTTTATTTGGGCTCAGGTTTGGCTCTGTCTAGTGGTGGGAGGCGCCTGGGGTGGGGGACATGGTATTGTGGCAGGTGGAGCAGAGATTGCGTACAGAGCTGGGGGCCATGTGAAACCTCCAGAGGCTGCCCTCGGGACCCTTTACCACAGCCAGGTCTCCTTCCCCATGTCCACAGCTTCTGCTGCAGGGCTACCATGTGGAGACCCTGCGCCAAGCACAGGACTTGGGGGCACTTTAGTTTCAAACGGTAACAGTGTTTTAATTCTTCAGGTTTAGCAATCAAGACAGAGATCACAGATTCAAAGTGATCCATTGACATCATGCCTAACACAGGAGCAAGAAAAAGGACAAAATTAAGATGGATGGTTCTGGAAGCTGGATAGGAAGGAGCAGTGGGAGAGGCGGCTTCCCCGTTGGTCATGCTTGTGGCTTTGCCATGGATTAGTGTGTGTTTCTAGCCCTATGACTAATAGTGAGTCATTTTTGCAAGTCAGTATTAATAAATATATTTACACAGTATACTTTGTATGATTCCACTGAGTGATATTCCAAGAAATAACAAGTTTTGACAGCAAAATATATTTTTGAGGCAGCAGGGGGGAGCAGAAGGCGTTGAGTGAGATCTTGCTATAGCCCAGCCTGGCCTTGAACTTGTGATCCTTCTGCCTCCACCTCTCAGAATGCTGCGATTACAAACGTGCACCACCATGCCTGGCTAACAAAATGAATTCTTATTTTTTCTTTCCCTCCCCTCTTTTCCCCTCTGCTCCTCTCCCCTTTTTTCTCTTTTCTCTTTTTCCTTTTCCCTTCTCTTCCCTTCTCTTTCCTTCCATTCCTTTCTCTTCCCTTTTTTATCCCCTTCCCTTTTTCATTCTCTTTTGTCAGTACTGGGAGTTGAAGTCGGGCCCTTGCACAATGCTAGGCAGGTGCTCCACCCCTGAGCCGCACCTCAAGACCTATTTATTTATTTATTTATTTATTTATTTATTTATTTATTTCTGAGACAGGGTCTTGCTAAATTGCACAGGCTGCCTCTAGCCTTGAACTTGAAATCCTCTTGCCTCAGTGTCCCGAGTCCTTGGGATTACAGCCATGTGCTACTGTGCCCAGCTCAAAATAAATACTTAAATTAGCAGTTTGGACATGTGATTTTGTATAAAGCTATTAATCTTGCTAGGATATCACTTTCTGAGGGTTCCCAGTGTTGGATGGGTTCCAGTTATTTGTAAATACTTTAATAGAACAAAAGCAAGAGCAAATCAAAATGGGGCTATGGAACACTTGGACATAACATGAGAGACTGATGGATAATCTGAATTATCAAAGTAATATTGGCTTTTATGGCAAAACCAAGATCAGAGTAAGCATACAAAATATTTTCATTGTTAAAGAAAATGAGCTTAAATGAGGCGCACTGTGTCCCGGTGTTCAACCTGGAGATCACACCAGCATCTGGGCAAAATAAAAGAAAGTTCTCAGTGTCTGGAATATTTGTCATGAAACAAGATCAATCCTCTCAATTTTTTGCATGTTGTAAGTTTTCATTTAAAATGGTAGCTTTTAAATTTCAAATATTTGTGATACTGCCCTTCAATTTTTAAAGGATTTCTATTTGACAGTTGTATTCATGGTCACTTTAATATTCTTTCTTATCAGATGTCTATATCAGGTACGGGGCTGGGATTTAGCTCAGGTGGTAGAGCGCTGCGCTGCAGTCTCTGAGGTCCCGAGTTCAATTCCCAGCACTGCAAAAATGGGAGAAGGGCCTGGCAATCCACTCCCAAGGCAATCCCAAAGCAGTCAGCCATTGAAAACCCTATGAGGGTCACTATGAGTCAGATACCAACTCAATGGCACCTGACAACAACAACATATCAGGTACAGATCATTTTCACATTATTAAAATACATAATTTATGATAATAATAAGTCTATCTTTATTATTATATCTTTTGTGTTAGAGAATGTCTCTGAAGCTTTTTGTTTAACCTTATCATGGGAAAATTATTCATTATGTCTAATAAATTACTATCACTAATTATGGTATTTTTAGTGTTTTAAAATTAGCATATATTATGCAAAGTAAGGGATTTCATTATGACATTTCCGTACATCCACGTAAAGTTTTTTGATCCTATTCACCTCCTCTGTTATGCTTTTTAGTCTTCCTCCCTCATTCCGTTTTTACCCCTTCAATATCCTTTTACTTTCACGTCCTTTCTTTCCCCCTGCTGGATTCTACATATGAGAAAAAACATTAGATACTTGTCTTTCTGAATCTGGTTTATTTCATGTAACATGATGATCACTAATTCCATCCATTTTCCTGCAGACAGCATAATTTCATTCTTCCTAATGGCTGAGTAAAACTCCATTGTGTGTGTGTGTGTGACATTTCCTTTATCCATTCATCTGTTGATGGGCAGCAAGGCTGATTCCATTAACTCGGCTGTTATAAGTGGTATGGTGATTATCATGCCTGTGCAGGTATCTCTGAAGTAAGACAATTTTGATTCTTTTGGGAATGTACCAAGAAATAGTATAGTTGGATTATATAGAAATTCCCTTTTTAGTTTTTTGAGAAACTTCCATGCTTATTTCCCTAGTGTCTGCACTAATTTACATTCCCTCCAAAAGTGGATAAGAGTTCCTTTTCCCTGAATCCCTGCCAACATTTTTTATTTTTTGTGTTCTTGATGGTAGTCATTCTGACTGGTTAAGATAGAATCTCATGGAGCTTTTATTTGCATTTCTCTGATGGCTAAAGGTGTTGAACATTTTTTTTAAATGTAGTTATTGGCCATTTGTACTTGTTCATTTGAAAAATATCCATTCATTTTCCCAATTAGTGATTGGATTATTTACCCTTTTGGTGTTTAATTTTTTTGGTTCTTTATGTATTCTAGATATAACCACCTATCTGATGAATAGCTAACAAAGATTTTCTCCCATCCTGTATGCTGTCTCTTCCCTCTGTTGATTGTTTCTTTTGCTGTGCCAATTTAAAAAAACACTGAAAATCCTATAGAGGGTGACAGTCATTATTACACACAGTGAATAACTTGATGCAATCCCATTTGGCAATTTTTGCTGTTATTTCCTGAGATATTGGAGTCTTATTCAGAAAGCTGCTGCCTATGCCTAGATCTTAATGTATTTCCCCTGTTTTCCTCTAGTTACCACTCATTACTTAAAAGCATATAAACCTATGAAAAATGTAGCATAATTTAAGATATGAGAATTCCTGGAGATTGCAGTTTCTTTCCTAAAGACTTCAGAGATACCGCCTAAAGAGCCAGGCACAGTGGTGCACAACTGTAACCCCAAGGATGGCAAGTTTGAGGCCAGAAGTAGCCTGTGTAACTTAGCGAGACCCTGTCTCAAGATAAAAAGTGGAAAAAGGGCTGGTGGTGCACTTCAGTGGTTGAGCGCTTGCAAAGCATGCATGAGGCCTGGGGTCAGCTCCCCAGTGCTGGGGGGAAAAAGAAAAGAAAAAAAAAATGCCACCCAAAATTGTGATTTGACCCAAAATGATTAAGGCCACAGGTAGAAAAATAAGCCTCGGAGTGAGGGACACGTTTTTTCCTTCTCTTCTTTCCTGGGAAGGATATAAGGGTGAGTGGAAATAGAGAAGCAGTTTAAAATCTACAGCATGGTCTCATTTTTTACTTTCAAGGAGGGGTAATTCCTACCTCCTCGTTGTGGGCAACAAAGTGCACTGGGCTGGGGTTCTAGGGCTAGGGGCTTATGGCTTGAAGCAGCTAACCAGGGCTGAGCCTAAAGAGGCCCTGTCCAGGGAGGGCTCAGTGGAAGCCCCTCTGGGAAGTTCCAAGAAGGATGCTAGGGACCTTTGGTGGGGCTAGCCCTTGGGTGCTCTTGTTGCCAACGTACTCAGCCCAGTTTGTTCACTGAGCAAGAGGGTATCTAGAAAACTAATGCAACACATTTTACTAGTCTCTTAGCATAGACATACTATTTTAAGAATAACTGATTTTCTTTAAGGAATAATGAAATGCAAACTATTCCCATTTTCCTCGATCTGTGAATTACTGTTTGTGAAGGGATGCTGAGGGTACCTCAGTAGTTGCCCCAGTTTTGACTGCTTATAGAAAGACAAAATATGGAAAGGGAAATAACATACATTTTACCTCTTTAAAAGAATGTAGAGACAAATAAGTCAAGGAATACAATACACAGTCCAGAAAGAACCTCACCTATGCGATCAATTAAGTTTTCAACAAAAAGTGTCAATGTAATTCAACAGAGAAGGATCAATCTTTTCAATACACAATGCATTAACTGGATCTGTTGTTGGAGGGGAAGAGAGGAAGAATCTTGGTCTTTATTTTACAGCAAACATGAAAATGACCTAAAAATAGATCATAGACTTAAATGCTGTAAAACCTAAAATTATAAAACTTTTGGAAGAAAACAGAATCTTTATGACATCGGATAGGCAAAGATTTCTTAGGATAAAAAGAACATTATTCATAAGATTAAGAAATGTTTTGGTAAGTTAGACTTCATGATAATTATAAATTTATACTCTTCAAAAGGTACCATTTAAAATATGAAAAAATAGTGCATGCAATAGAAAATATTTGTAACACAGGGATTGGCAAAGGGCTTGTATTTAGACTATTTAAAGAAATATTACATCACAATAAGAAACACAGCTAAAAAAAAAAAAAAAATAGGCAACGACTTGAAAAGACCTTTCACCAAAGAAGATAAACAGTGGCCAGTAAGCACATGAAAAATTGATGATCATCATTGGTCATCAGGGAAATTATTTAAAGCCTATAATGAGACACCATGACCCACCACCAGAATGCCTAAAATTAAAAAGTCTGAGAACACCAAGTATTGGAGAGAATGGAGAACAAGTGCAGAGTGGTATGTTCAGTTGGAAAATACTTTGGCATTTTCTTAGTAAACGTCCACGTGTCTTCTGACCTAGTAATTCCACACCTACATAGTTACCCAAGAGAAATGGAAACACATACCCACTTACATATGACTGTTCACAAACTTTTCTTCATGATAATCAATTTTTGTTTCAATTTGGAGGCAACCTAAATATCCATCAGTAGAGGAATGGATAAACAGATTGTGATGTAGTCATTAAATGGAATATTCCTTGGCAATAAAAATTAAGAAAACACTTACATAGTGCTGCATGGTGTATGAATCTCACAGACATGTTGAATGACTTGGCACTAAAGCACATCCTGTATGATTATACTTATGAAGTGGGTTCTAGAACAGGCAAAATTAATCTGTGATGATAGAAATTAGATCTGTGGTTGCCTGGGTGGGATGCAGTGTGGGAGAGCAGCTGCCTGTGGGCACAAGAGAACTTTTGGTAGTTATGGAAGTGTTCCATAATTGAATTGTTGTGGTTACACGGATGTATTTTCTCATTTGTCAAAACTCATTAAATTCCACGTTCAAAATCTGTACATTCGATGGTATTTATGAATTATACCTTACTATAGCTGTTTAAAAATAAGGGAGGGGTGTAAGGGTGTGACTCAGTGGCAGGACACCTGCAGACTATGCATGAGGCCCTGGGTTTGATCCCACTACTGTGAAAAGAAAAATTAACAGATCAATGAAAATAAGAACGGGATGAAATTGTTTTAAAAATAATTAAAAGTATTATTAACATCCAGGTTTGTTTTTGTGTGTGTGTACACACACACACACACACACACACACACACACACACACACACTTTTTTTTTTTTTTTGAGACACAGTTTCTGTGTGTTACCTAGCCTGGCCTTGAACTTGCAATCTCCCTGCCTCAACCTCCCAAGTGCCGTGATTACAGGGTTTGCCACCAGGCCTAGCTAGTTCTGTATATTTTTTAAATAAAATATTTGTCAGTGAAATTTACAAGGAGTTGCTCTCTATTTGTAGGATGTTTTATTAAATCTTCTAGAAAGGAATTCAGTGAACTTGTCATGAACAATTTCATTTTGTATCTAATGGTTCTGGTTAAACCCAGAAATAATGAAGTAGGCCCTGTTCCCTCAGGGAAACAGTTCTTAACATCTGTCACTTCCACTTTCATTTGAACATTGTATATCTTAAAAATACCTATGAGTCTTATGTTTACCTTTTGTACTTAGGAAGGCTGAAGTACTTGTTTTAGTTAAGCATCTGTGTGTACCTTTAAACCATGTACATCTATTGTGGACTTACTTTCAGAAAGATACTTCTTATCTCTGAGTCTTAGGACTGTGTCTTCCACCTTAAGTCTTAAATTTCCTCAGAAGTACTGCGTTTTCCCTGTCATATCTCTCCTCCTGCTCTGTGTCTTGATGTTCTGCAGAGGAGCTGTTGACATCTGATATTCCCAGCCATGTTCTTTGAAGAAAAACATAAACCTTATTAAATCCTCTTATTTATAGAGTTTTGGTTAGTTTCTCAGGGATTCTAGCATATCCTACACAGAAGAAATTTAACTCTAGAGGTATAAACATTGTTTTGAGTGGAAAATGGCTGCATTAGCAGATATATTATCAAAGTTTAAGCCAGTCCCTTTTTCAGAGGTGGGAAGGATAATCACTTTTTGAAAGCTGAGGTCGTACAGCAGGCTGCTGGGGAGGAAACGTCAGTATTGAAGTGTCAACTTCGATTTTGTGTGACACAGTGCTCTTTAAAGGGTAAACACGATGCTGTTGAAAAACAAATGAAAGTTTCCTAATTTTTAACTCTTGAATTCTCTGTCAAATGTTTAGTTTAATAGGATTTTTTTTCAGTTGAAAGATACCTAACCATTTAAAACATCTTCAAGAGTATTATTTCATGTGACCCACCCAGTGGCCGGCTGCAGTTAGCAGGGAAGGTTTGGTGTCAGTGGAAATAGATAATGTGCCAGGTTGCATTTAAATTACTTTCACCCCCTTACTTCTCTGTATACCTGAACTCAACTTCTCCACTAGGTTACATTAAATTAGTTGAGTTATGTGGACCCTGATCTGGTTTATGTGAGCGCACACCTGAGTTATTTTTACTTTGTGACACTTATTAATATTTCTGGAGAAAGAATTAAATATCTTTTTGAAAAATGTATAGGCCTTTTTAAAAAGCTTCTATTTGAAAAAATACTTTATATGAATATAAAAATATATGGTCTCATGCAGAACACTTTATAGGAACGTAGCTCTTTACCTTTCTAGTTGGTTCCTCCAAGACCAGGAGGACACCAAGTTTCCGCAGGGATTATGTTAATACGGCCCTGCCCTGCCCTCCTGGTACCTCCCCACAATTTCAGTCTGATGATTTTGGAGAAGATCGATCAAGAAAACAGAGCCTCAGATTTTAATATAGGGTGTTTTAAAATATTTATTTATTTATTTTGATATTTTCGGACAGGGTCTTGCTGTATAGCCTAGGGTAGCTGGGAACTCACTATGTGGCCCAGACGGGACTTGAATTTGGGAGCCTGCTGCCTCTACTTCCCAAGTGCTGGGATCCCAAGCATGCGCCGCCACTCCTGGCTGTAACGTAAGGGATTTCAAACAGTTTTAAAAGTTACTTTCTTTCAGTATCTGTCTGAAAAAGAATTAGAAATATGTTTTCTTCTTGTTGGTAGGTGCTGTCGAGTTGGGTCCAACTCATAGTGACCCTGTGTAGAACAGCATGACATAGTGACCCTGTGTAGAACAGAATGAAACACTTCCTCATTCTGTGCCAGGCCCATGATCCTTTTTATGTTTAAGCTCACTGTTGCAGCCACTGTCAATCCATCTAGTTGAGGGCAGGGGTTTAGCTTAGTTGGTAGAGTGCTGTTCTGCACTCTCTGAGGCCCTGGGTTTGATCTTCAGTACTGCAAAAACAGAAGGACTTGGCAGACCACTTCTGACACAATCTTGAAACAGTCTGCCATTGAAAACCTGACATCATGCCAGGCATGGCACAGTGTCGGAGAATGTTTTGTTCTGTTGTACAGTTGAGTGGCCACGAGTCATACCTGACTTGACAGCACCTAACTACAAGTGTTGTCTTAGTTGATAAATAATCATGGATGATTTCAAAGTGGTGAAAAGGTTGAGAGTAACTATGGGCCTTGAATCCAAAATGTTGTGTGTATTGTGTAGTTGAAACAAAATTTACCTGTTGCCGGGTGCACTGGTGCACACCTGTAATCACAGCAATTTTAGAGACTGAGGCCTCTAAAAGTTCAGGGCCAGAGGCAGCTTATGTAAGTTAGTGAGACCCTGTCCCAAAATAAATAAAAACGGGCTGAGGGGTGTTGCTCAGTGGTAGAGCACTTGCAAAGCTTGCATGAGATTCTGGCTTCAACACACCAGGACTGTGAAAATAAATAAATAAAAATTTAAAAGGTAAAAAATGGGTTGAGACTGCAGCTCAGTGGTGAAGTGCTTGCAGAGCTGCCTGAGGCCCTGGGTTTAACTCCCTAGTACCACAAGCAAGTAAGTAAATAAATAAAGTCTGCCCGTCAGCTATGTCCAAAGGGTGTGGTCCATGTTTTACATGGTCTGGCCCACAGGATGAAATTGTTTACCTAGAGCAAGAGGAAATTTAATGTCAAGGACTGTGAAGAGCTCTCTGTCTCCTCAGTGACATTTTCTAGAAAACCATAGTCTTGTTTTTTAACACTCCCAGAAGGCCTCTGACTTCAACAGTTCAAATAATTTACTCAGGAGACTGAAGCAGGAGCTTGGGCTCAGGAGTTTGGGGCCAGCCTAGGTAACATAGGGAGCCCCCCCATCTCTTTAAAAAAAAAAAGTTCAAGTAACTTTAAGACATTGTGTGTAATTAGGTAAGTTAGTATATTTAATTAAAACACCCAGTGCACCGATAGTTTAGTTCCTAAAAACATAGTGTGTGTTTCCTTATTAATGCTCATCTTTAGAATTGAGATTGAGTATAGGGTGCTGGTTAAGAATTTAGTCTCTGCATTAGGACTTTGAATGTCACTTTCTGCCACTTTCTCATTGCATAACTAGGGGCAGCGTTTATAAGAGTTGTTTCTTCATTGATAAAATGAGAACAATCATAGCACTTACCTCTTTAGGGACAAATGGGCATACTAATGAGCTGTGTGATGGTAATATACGTAAATGCATATTTATATGCCATACATGGTGCAGTTTTTTGGATTCTATGTATCAAAAGGTGAGTACATACAAAAATTCCTATGAGTGGCTTTGACTTAGTGCACACTTAGCTGGTGGGTTTCAGGGATTCTATTTTCTTTCTTTTGTTGGAGATCCTATCAAGTAATAGATTATGATATGGAAAAGCTCTGACCCTCAGTAGATTTGTAAATTGACCCAGATAGTCGGAGAGACTGCAACTTGAGTGTAGTTACACTTTAATTATAACAACAATAATTAAATAAACAGAACATAATCTTAAGGCGGGACAATAATTTACCTGGAAAATTAGACAGCGGGTAGAAGGTGAAAGTTAAATGAGTTTTGTGATGGCCTCAGTTGGGCCCAGTACGATCCCATTGGGTTAACTGTGGTCTCAACACACGAGTGGAGGTAAAGTTAGGTGCTTTTTTCGGAAATCTGGGCAGTATTTCTTGGGAGATACATGACTAGAAAAAGTGGTTTTGGTTTCTGTTTTATTTTTATTTTAAAAACGATTAAAATGAAAGCACGTTTGCAAGCTGATGAGAATAGTCCACTTGAGGGAGACTTCTGGGAGACCGATGCGGAAGATGAGGCTGAGCTGCATGGCTCCTGCCTGTGATCCCAGCAACTCAGGGCAGAGGCAAGGGGATTGTGGGCTTCAGGCCAGAGACACCCTGCACAACTTAGTACAGAATTACAAAAAAAAATTCAGAGAGGGGCTCGGGTGCGGCTCAGTGGTAGAGCAGAGCACTGCCTGGAGGGTTCACCCTCCAGTACTGAGAAATGAGAAGAGTGAGAATTACTTGACAGTTGTAAATAGATGTTTGTTGTCCTGTGCAGTGGAGGGGGTCCAACTCATAGAGACTCTAAGAGTTTGCAATGGGTAATTGTTTTGGGATTGTTTACGAGAGTGCACTGCCACATCCTTCTCCCACTTTTGCAGTGTTGGGGATAGAACTCGGGTCCTCAGAGAGTGCAGAGCAGGTGTCCTACAAACTGAGCTAAACCCCAACCCTTAAAGAGATGAGGGGAGTGGAATTGAGCACACAGGTGGAAGGATTAGCTGTCAGTGGGATGGCAGGAAACTAACCTAGGGCCAGGAACTAGTGCATAGCTAGCTTTGCTGGTGGCTAAGTAGGGAATGGAGCTGGGATTTAGCTCAGTTGGTAGAGCACCAACTCAGTTGGTAGAGCTCTGCAGTCTCTGAGGTCCTGTGTTTGATTCCTAACACTGCAAAAATGGGAGAAGGACATAGCAATCCACTCCCAAGGCAATCCGGAAACAATCAACCATTGAAAATCCTATGAGGATTACTGTGAGTCTGACAAGTCTCGAAGGCACCTAACAACAGCAAGAGTGGAAGATCTTTTGATTGCTTGTATATTGTTAGTGCATTCTTAGTGAAGTAATTCATTAGCCAAATGTGAGCATGGAGAAGGATTTGTGAGAGGTTTGAGGAGTCAGGAAATGGAGTGAAACAGTCATCTGAAAGCAAAAGAGAAAGTATTAAGAAGACAGATATTCCACCAAAAATAAAAAATTAAATCTGATAGCAGTGAGTTCTAATAGATGCCAGAGGGCATAATATCGTCAAAGAACTGAAGTAAATACTAAAGAACTGAAGGGAATACTTTAAGCATGAAAAAAAGACATTTTGGGACCTGAAGAGACTGAGGATTTATGTGACTGAGTTTTTTCTGAAAGAGCTACAAGAGCATATACTCCAAGCAGAAGAAAATTAAGCCAGGTGGAAAATGTGAGTTCAGATAATCTACATGAGCAAAAATATGGTTACTTTGGCCTAAATAAGTATTTAATTGTAAAAAGTAAATATTAAAATTTAAAGTTATATGTTGAAATATATTTCCTAAAATGTTGGAGAATTTGAAATATGTTTTAATATAACCAATGTTCACCTTATTGTTTCTTCCACTTTTCAATGAGTGGGAAAAGAAAAAGACATGTAAACTATTTTCAAAGAGTTCTTGTTTCAGCTGGCTTTGTGATCGCTTGAGAAAGTTTGGATGTACTGTGATCTTAGTGTACACTATGAAAAATTAGAAGGTACCAGAGGTGTCTGACAATGGCTTCCATATATACCAACGATTAGTACTGTCTTTGATTTATCACATGCCTTTGGCACTCCTAAGTCTGTAGCCTTACCACCCTGGTGTCCTCTCTCATCTGGTCTCAGAAGCTAAGCGGGGTCAAGTCTGGTTACTCCTTACATGGGAGACCTCCTCGGAATACTGGGTGCCATAGACCTGGGAGAAGGACCCAGCAGCCCACTCGTAAAATAATCAGTTGTTGAAAACCCTATGAAGAGCAGAGAGGCACTGACAATAATGCTAGGTATACTCAATGTTAGGGAGTGTTTTATTCTGTTTTACATGGGTCCCTGAATCGGATCCAACTTGACTGCACCTAACAACAACAGTCAGCACTCCAAGGCATTCAGAAGTTTGCTCAAAGGTTAGGGAAAAGATCCATTCCTCTGTTTTAGAAGAATTATGTTTGGGCAGTCCCTCAGAAGGAGTCAGTACCATGTGTTTATGCTTCAATACATTTTTTTCTTAAATACATTTTAATTCTCCTTGTCTTCTTCAGTTTATGTGTGGCAGCAGTACTCAGATCAAATGAAGCCTAACCTATGAGCTGTGATTCCTACCATCCAAATCCCTTTATGGAAAAGAAATGTATTCTGCTTATTTATTTCCCTAATCAGGATGAAGCCAACAGATGTTGGGCAAAAGCTGAAAAGTATTTTCATGTCCTTTAAGGTTTAGACATTTAAAAAATTATTCATAAAATGAGATTTAAGTACTTGTGAGGTTTTTTAATCTGCTTCATATTTTGATAATTAAAAAATAATCTCTACGTTTGATGTCTGAATTCTGAATTACTTGGCAGGTAGAAAATACATTTGTGTGAGATTTCCAAGCCTCTGCTCCTCATTGATCCTTAAGTCGTTGGTCTAATGCAATGTGTAAGTGATGATCAAGCCATTTGTTCTGAACTGTACCAAAGGTGTTATGTGTTAACACATTTGTCAACTTTCCCAGTATCAATTAATGTGATTCATGACATTCAAAAATGGCTAAAAGTTCATTATTAAAGCCTTTCCTCTTAATATGATACTTTATATAAAATCTTAAAATCATTATTGATCTTTAGCTTACTCAGAGACTTATTTTTCAACTAATGCAGTGATTTGTCATTTGATTATATTGGAATATTTTACTTTTTGAAACCATACATTAATTACTAAAAAACCAAAATATACTCATGCTGCAAGTATGTTGGTAAATGCAAGTGAAATAACTTATTTTGAAACTGATTTTACTTTTTTGATGAAGATTTTATTATTTCTTTATCTAAAATAAAATAAGTAGCTACCATACACCTGTTCAAGAACAAGGTAGGGCATAAAAATACAATGAAAATAGGATGGAATATGATATATTAAGTGTTCTGTCAGATTAACATTTTATTTTACAAATAGTTAAATAAGAAATATTTCTTCTCTTAAATTTTCGTTCTCAATTCATACTAGTCTGAAGTGCATATTGGCAGGGCTCAGAATGGAAAGTATACACCTGTGGTAGAAGAGTATGTCATAGTAAATATGTTTATACAGCTGTGTAGTAATGTTAGTTATTAGAGAGTACATTTACAGAGTCATATAATGAGCCTCATTTTCAAACTACCATTAACTTTGTCTTAGAAATTGCTAATTAAAAAATAACCTCAGTTTTCAAATGCAGACTGTGTAAACAATATATAACATCTCTGTAGCTGTCCTTGTAACTGAATGCATAAATTTGATCATAAGTATATGTTGGATAATTTCTGAGAAAATTCAAGTTTTTTGTAAGACTATTTCTTATTTATAATTTATGCTTTCATTGCACATAATACCTACTCTTTTAGTACCAAACTGGGCTTCCATTAAACTTTATTGCACTTACATGGACTCTTCTGTCATGCTCTAATAAAAGTATAAAATTGACTTAATTTGGTCTGTGTGAAAGCTTCCTTTATCATTAATAAATTTTATTCCATTGGGGTCATTAGTTTTGGATAACTTGTATGACTTCATTCAAACATGTGCTAGAATATAAGTAAATATTATTTAAAATTAAGCATTAGTAAAACAAATTATAAAATATACACATAGGACTGTGAGAATTAAAATTAAAAAAACCAACTTACTTTAAAAGAGTGAATAATGCTGGGTGTGGTGGCACATGGCTGTAATCCCAGTGACTCAGGAGGCAGAGGCAGGAGGATTGGAACTTTGAGACCAGACACAGTCTGTGTAATTTAGCAAGACCCTGTCTCAAAAAGTTAAAAGAAATGGGATGGGGATGCAGCTCAGTGGTACAGCACTTGCAAGGCATGCAAGTGTGAGGTCCTGGGTTCAACCTCCAGTACTAAAAAAAAAAAAAGTGACTAAAAGCAACTGTAGTAGTATATAGACAGGGAACTGCCAGAAAATCAAGCTAATTTCAGAAGAGGGCATGGAACCAGGTACATTATTGTTGATGTCAGATGGATATTAGCCGAAAGCAGAGAATACCAGAAAGATGTCTATCTCTGTCCTGTTGGCGATACAAAATCATTTGACTGTGTGGATCGCAACAAATTATGGGTAACACTGCGAAGAATGGGAATACCAGAGCACCTAATTGTACTCACAAGGAATCTATACATGGACCAGGAGGAGATTGTTTGAAAAGAATAAGGAAACCCTGCTTGGTTTGAAGTAAAAAAAAAAAAAAAGTGTGCATCAGGGCTGTATCCTTTCACTGTACTTCTTCAATCTCTATGCTGAGCAAATAATCTGAGAAGCTTGACTTTATGAAGAAGAATGCAGCATCATGATTGGAGGAAGACTCATTAACAACTTGCAATATACAGATGACACAGCTGTGCTTGCTGAAAGTGAAGAGGATTTGAAACATTTATTGATGAAGATCAAACTACACAGCCTTCAGAATGGATTGCACTTCAACATCAACAAAACAAAAATCCTTACAACTGGATCAGGAAGCAACTTCATGATAAATGGAGAAAAGATTGAGGATGTCCACGATTTTGCTTTACTTGGTTCTATAGTCAACACCCACAGAAACAGCAGTCAATAAATCAAAAGACATATTGCACTAGGAAAAGCTGTGGCAAAAGATCTCTTTAAAGTGTTGAAAAGTAAAGATGTCACACTAAAGACGAAGGTGCACCTGACTCATGCCATGGTATGTTCAGTCATTTATGGTTGTGAAAGCTGGACATTGAATAAGGGAGACAGAAGAAGAGTTGATGCTTTGAATTATGGTGCTGGAGACAAATACTGAGTATACTCATGGACTGCCAAAAGAACCAATAGATCTGTCCTAGAAAAGTTCAATCAGAGTGCTCCTTGGAAGCAAAAATGGTCAGACTGTATCTTATGTATTTTGGACATGTCAGTAGGGACCAATCCCTGGAGGAGAACATGTTTGGGAGAGTGACCGGTCAATGAAATAAAGAAAGACCCTCAACTAGATGGATTGACTCAGTGACTGTAACAATGGGCTTAAACATAAAAAAGATTGTGTGCCTGGCACAGAACTGGGGAGTATTTTATTCTGTTGTACATAAGGTTGCACCTGACAGTAACAGCTATATTACTACAGTGTTGCCTGTAAAAATATTTTTACCTGGAAAGTTTAACATATTGTTTGTGGTTTCTTCTTCTTGTCCAACTTTTGGGCACTTGCTGTGAACCATGCATTCTCTTTAACTCCAGAAATACCAAGACATAAATCTTATTTTCTTCCCTTAAATATTTTAGTTTCCTTCTACCTGGAGACAATACCAATGATCAACTTGTAATCAACTAGTAATTACTTCTTTAAAAAAGTACTACATGAGAGGAAGATACTGCAAATCTAGTTAGCATATAAATGGTGGCATCTTTATCATACATTTAATTCTTAAGAAATCTCTGAAACAGATACTAAATTTTAAGAGGGCCCAGGAAAGAGAATTTAGTAGATTCATTACATATCCACTTCCACTTCTGGAAAAACCAGTTCAATGTGCTTTGGGCTTCAGTCCTTTTTGCTTGTTTAAACAATTTAATTTCTAAGCTGGATGCAATACCATGGGGTGTTTGGAGTTGATTCAAGTTTAATTTAGGAAGATTTTGGTCTTTTTCACAGCACTTAGCACAGTGACTAATACATAGCAGGTACTTCTTAAATATTTATTGAATTAGTAAATAAGAGTTGATAAAGAAAATAGTGAGTATTGATTTCTAGATAAGGAAAGCTTTCTAAAGGGGGTAAGGGGAGTAATAGAGGTGAATATGATCAAAGTGTATTGTGTACATGCTGACAGTGTTGCCATAAACTTCATTATTTTTTGCTGTTAATATATACTAATAATTTAGGATGAAATAGCTTGCAGCTTGAGAACGTGGAAATGCTAATTACCCTGATTTTGAGACCCGTGCTTCTCCTCAGGTGTCCAGCACTAGGCTCCTGGGTCTACAGATAGCAAAGGCGAGCGAGGGCCAGGAAGAGTTTATTGAGAGGATAGTCAGAGCCTCAGTATGAGTGGGGGTGAGGGGTGGGGTCCCGGGTGAGCAGCCCAGGTGGGGCTGCTGGCTAAGGGTTTTTATGGTCTCTATCTTTGGGCTGGACCTTGGCGCTGGCTTCAGTAGATTGGTCCTCAGTTGTTGTTGTTGTTGTTAGGTGCTGTCAAGTCGCTATCCGACTCATAGCGACCCTCATAGGGTTTTCAATGGCTGATTGTTTCGGGATTGCCTTGGTAGTGGATTGCCAGGTCCTTCTCCCATTTTTGTGGTGCTGGGAATCGAACTCGGGGACTGCAGCACAGCTCTCCACCAACTGAGCTAAATCCTAGCCCCTTGGTCCTCAGTTAGGGGACCCATATGTTGCCCAGAAGATTGAAGAGCAGGTTTTTTTGTTTCTATTGAGATTGATTGGCGAGGTGACTGCTGGCCAGGACATGGGACTTATTTTTCTTAGAAGAGTGGGACTTAGGGAAATGAAATTGATATGGTCTGACTGAAACTTGGGTGGTTTAATTGGTTACCTACCTCAGTGGCTCCCAGTTTCTAGACCTGGTTTCCCTGAGCTTTCCTGAAACTCACTAACTCCCATCAGTACATGCTTTCTAGAGGAGGGGCCCTAAGTGCTATTGGTGGGACAGTGACCGCTCTGGCTTCCTCCAGGCTGTTCGGGGCGGAGTCAGAGGCAGCAGTCAGGGCTTTTCTGGAGGGCGTTGTTCTAGGAGGCCACAGATGGCGGGACTTGTCATTTCAGGCTCTTTTTTTAATAATTATTTGTAGTTTGATGAATCCTATGTGAGAGGGGCCTGCAGCTATACCACCCTGGCATTCCATCCCATCAGATCTCCAAAGCTAGGCAGGGTTGGTCTGGTTAGTCCTGGGATGGGAGACCGCCTGGGAACACCAGGTGCTGTAGGCTTGGGAGAAGGACCTGGCAACCCACTCCCCAAAATCAATCCTCCATTGAAAACCCTATGAATAGCAGAGAAGCACTGACAATAGTGCTGGGCATGGCACAGGGTCAGGGAGTGTTTTGTTCTGGTTGCACATGTGTACAACAGACCTGACCTGACTTGATGGCATCTACCAACAACAAATGAGAGGGGACAAAATAAAAACAACAGTTTAGTAGACAAGGTCCAGAATTAGCATCATGATGACCATGGTTAATAGTGATATGACCCATTTTTACCAGAAAAGTCCAGAAAGCCATCTTGAGGTCATCTTACCAAGAGGAGGTGTAGTGTCTGACATGGTCTGAATTTGGTTTTGTAAGTCACACAAAGTAGAAAACATTAGCAGTACTGTTGTACACACACACACACACACACACACACACACACACACACACACCTACAATTTGATTTTTGTAATAGGACAAGTGTTCTCTTTGAGCAGTTGTGAGGTCATTCATCTAATGTCATCATTTTGTAGGACAGTTATCTTTATCATCTTGACCTATGAGTTTAAAGGTGTAACCTCTTAGGCTGGAAAAAGTCTCTCTCTCTCTCTCTCTCTCTCTCTCTCTCTATATATATATATATATATATATATATATATATATAGACTGAGGGAGGATATAGGAGAACGATCCTAAGAAGTGATTTAGGGTTTTATAAATTGAAGAAGGAAAATAGTACAAGGTTGTGGTACGATCATATTGTTGTAGTTGACTCATAGCAACCCTCAGTACAACAGGTGAAACAGTATTGTCAGTGCTTCTCTGCTATCCATAGGGTTTTCAATGGCTGATTGATTTTTGGGAGTGGGTTGTTGGGTCCTTCTCCCAAGCCTACAGTACCTGGTGTTCCCAGGTGGTCTCCCATCCAAGTACTAACCAGGCCCCACCCTACATAGCTTACAGGATTAGATGCTACAGGGCTACGGCTGCAGGCATGATCATATTAGCAGAGTCTAATAGAAAAGCAATCAAAAAGCAATTTGAAACATAAAGCAAGGTGGTAACCATTGATAAACTTACAGAAGAGACATCTCTAAAAGATGTCCTTTGTTCTTGTTTGAGGAAAAACCCAGGTCCTTGCACAGTTTATAGGTGTAGGCATCTTTGTCATTGATACGCTTTTGAGGCTGTGTAGGCTCAGAGGAACGGATGTTATTAAGAACGTTCCTGTAGTTTTATTGTAATGGGTGAGTTTAAGAGGACCTGGTAGGGCTCTTATATCTGGAAGAAACTGAGTTAATGGAAACTTTTTCTCCCTTTATTAGTAAATGATGTTGGGCTACAGAGTAACACAGCGTTGGCTTTTTCCATTATGCAACTATTATAGCACTTTTGGTTACGTTTTTATCAACTTACAAGGTTTATAGAGCCTTACAATTAATATGTAGTAAGACTCAAATGCATATTTGGCTTATGTTCCCCTACTTTTCCCATGCAGTCATGAAGCTGCATTATTTATATTGAGATTGTCCTCTCCTCCTTTATCCCTCTACATCAGTTCTCCTCCCCATCCCACCTTCTGCAATCTTGGCTTCCCTCTGCTAGTTCCCTCCCTCCTTCTTTCTATTCTTTATATTGTCCCTTCTTTGCTAAGCTTAATCGCACAATTTTTATATATCAACTTTGTATAGGTTTTTTTCTTTAAGTAAGATTCAGCTCCCACAGATGAGTGAGAACATATGGTATTTCTCTTTTTAAGCTTGTGTTTGCTCTCTTAAGATGATGTTCTCCAGTTCCATCCATTTTGCTGCAAATGACATTATTTCATTTTTTATTGCTGAGTAGTATTCCATTGTGTATAGGTACTACAATTTTTTTATCCATTCTTCTGTTGATGGGCACCTTCGTTGGTTTCATATCCTTGCTATTGTGAAGAGTGCTGCACTGAATATGGAGATGCAGGTGTTTCCGTGGTATGATGACTTGTCTCCCTTTGGGCATATCCTGGTAGTGGTATAGCTGGCAGTTCTATTTTTAGTTTTCTGAGGTATCTCTGTGTTGCTTTCCAAAGTGGTTGAACCAATTTACAGTCCCACCAACAGTGGAAGAGGGTTTCTTTTTCTCCACAGCCTTTGAAAGGGGTCCTGGATAATCAAGCCCTCAGTATTTGAAAAGGAATTAATCTCTGTATCTGTCACTTCAGAAGTCACCTGAGGCATCTTGATGGCTCTGTAGTTGTTTGAGGTGGGCCTTAGCCGACCTTGGGCACCTGTTATTCCTTCAGGGCAGCCATTGTAGGAGCCGAACGAAGGCCTGTCCTCCCTCCAGAGGGCAGGATCTCACTGGTTACAGTGAGGAGTACATGGGTACATGTTCAGTCACTAGAAACTGAAGGATGGTTGCCCATTGGAAGAGAGAATACAAAGAACTCATAGAGAAAGTGTTCTTTGAAGATAGCAGGTCCCTCTCCACTTAGCTGCCAAGAGTTAAGTGTTGTCAGTTCAGCACTGAGGCCTGAAGGCGTAGTTGTCATTCGCTTAGCTGGCAGGAGCTGTCTCAGTTCAGAAGGACTAGGGCTTGCATGCTTATTTTCTCATTAGTTCAGAAGAACCAAGGCCCAAATCTTATGTGTCTTTCTTTCTTAGTTTTGTCTCTTGTTAATATTACTGCAGTTGCCAGGATGAGGAGAGAAGATTCACGAGAAGATGACGTAGTGCCTAGTCACAAAGAGTTGGAAGCTTAATATCTATGAAGGAGGCCGTAAACTTTTCCTTAGGACTTTCCTGGACACCTTTCAGAGCTAAGTGTCTCAAGTGAGGGGGTCATCATCTGAGTCTAGTACCATCCTCATTTGGAATAGAAAACAGGGTGCTTGTATAGCAATGGAGAAACCCTGGTACAAACAGGCATTTTAGAAGTGAACAGCCTCATTAAGATGAAGAGTAACCCAAATGAGAAAAAGATGTCACATTATGAAACATCAAGGAGTGACCTGTGAGGAGGGTTCTGAGGTGAATATGTTGTTGTTGTTGTTAGGTGCCATTGAGTTGTGTACAACTGCTTGTTTCAGGATTGCCTTGGGGGTGGATTGCCACATCCTTCTGCCATTTTTGCGGTGCTGGGAATCGAACTGGGGACCTCAGAGACTCCAGAGCTGTGCTCTACCCTCTGAACTAAATCCCAGCTGGAGGTGAGTATGTAGCAACCAGTAACACAGCAGTAATCTTAGTCACAAAATAGGAAAGTGAGTGAGGCCTTACAGCCTGGAGTAGAGGTGTGTACATGAAAGGAAACAGCTGGAGGAAGCAAACATTTAGGATCCCGGTCCTAGAAGGGGAATGAATCTAATTGTCACCCAGCAGAAACGTGAAATTAGAAATTGGGTCTAAATGTTACTGGAGTGTCTTGAGCTTGGTGTTTCAGATCCCAAGAGGTTCAAGGTTTGGGTCCCCAGAGGGAAAGCAGTTTTCTGAAAGTTACCAGTGTTTCGAAGGGGAGCGACCTTTGTCTGAAGGATGGCCTGTCCCTCAGACTTTGGTCATGCCCCAAGAAATGGCCAGATTTATTGGGGTGGCTGGGATAGGCTTTTTTAAAGGTTGTCTGTGAAACCTCAGTGCCCCCTCTGAGTGCAACGAGAGGCTTTTGTGTGTGTGTTTGTTTTGTTGTTTTTCAAAATCTAGAACATCCGTTTAAGTTGCTTCTGTCATTTTGACGTTTTTGTGAAGCTGTGTGTCAGTAAGAGTCACAGCCTGCTGCTGTGGAGGTCGGGTCAAAATCCGGCCTGTGGCTTGTAGAAAAGGAATTTTCAAAGCAGGTCACAGAGAAAACAAAACCCAGTGGAGGATCCCACGAAATGGCAGGTGGAGGCCAGTAAGATTCAGAGGGAGGTGAGCAGTTAGAATAGACACTGGAAGCAGAGCTCTGTGAGCGGTTGGACTTAGTGGCGTTTTGCATTTAGCTGTTTCTAAAGGCCCACCCCAGCAGGCAGTAGCCTGGAGGCACATGGCCTTCACCCAACTGGGGTGGCCAGAAAGTGGCTCAAACATCAGCGAATCACTTCCTTGTTGCATGGTCCCTGGACTGAATGCCCCTCACACCCAGAAATGGAGTAGGTTTTACCCAAGGGGAGTCTTGTCATCAGTCCCCTCACAGGACACTCACAAATCTAAGGAATTTGGCCAGAGCAAGAAAGGCGAGGAGAGGGAGAAACAGGGTCGTTCCTCACCCTGTAGGGCTGAAAAATACTTCCCAGCCAGGAAAGTCAGGCCTTTGGACCTGCTCCAAAAATTGGCTGGGGCCACCCATCTGCAGTTGCCTCCGATCTCCAGGCCAGGTTTCCTGAGGGTCTGGAAAGAGAAAATGGAGAAAGGGCAGAAGTGGAAAGTAAGGGAATTAGTCAGGAGACAAACAAGGAAGACGAGCTGACAGCAGAGGGACAGGAATAGTAGTCACAGAGACTCAGCGACTTTGCATGGCTTCTCTGGAGTCCCTTCGTGGTCTCCAAAAATGAGACTGGAGCCTCTCCTCAAGTGCCAGGGGCAGAGAGTAAAGGTGAGCGAGAGTGAGGAAAATTTTATTGAGAGGATAGACAAAGTGTCTGTGTGAATGGAGGGGGCCTAGTTGGGTGGCCCAGGCGGGGCTGTTGAGGGGTTTTCATGGTCTCTCTCTTTGGGCTGGACTTTGGAGCTAGCTTTAGTAGATTGGTCGTCAGTTAGAGGCACCTGTATGTTGGCCCAGTAGATTTTGTTTCTACCCAGAGACTGACTGGCAAGGTGACTATTGGTCAGGTTATGGGACTTATTTTTCTTAAGGAAATGACATTTTTGCTGTCTGACTGAATCTCGGGTAACCTAATGGATACCTGGTGATGGTCTTGCCTCAGTGGTTCCCTATTTCCAGGCTCCATTTTCTTGAACCTGCCTGAAACTCACTAACTTTTCTCAATCTGATCATTATACAGTGTATGCATATATTGAATTATCCCATTGTACTCCACGAATGTGTTCAATTAAGTCTATCAAAATTTTTAATAAAGGAGAGCCTTCTAGGAGAGGGAGAGCTAAATTGGGGTTGTAGTGGAGGCAAGAATTGTGAAAGGATCTGCTAGGTTGACTGGGAGAAGAGCTAAGAACAAAGGAGGACTTCGATTATCAGAGGGGTTTACATATTAAGCCTGGCAGTTTTTACTTTTGTAGGAGAGTCCTAGATTATTACATGAATGTCCAGTCTGAGAATTAACTTGATTAACTATTAGGTGGTGGTGGTTGTTAGGTGCCGTCGAGTCAGTATCCAACTCATAGTGACCCTATGTACATGGGTGAAACGCTATTGTCAGTGCTTCTCTGCTCAAATTCCCAGCCACTCCCTATTTTTCTTGAACTCTTCCTTTTACTTGCTTTGTCCAAGTTCCTGTGCGTCTGGAATTACAATAGACACTTTGGGTTTACAAGAGAAAAAATAGGAAAATAGGACCAGGCCTGGGAAGTGAAGCCCCATGGTTGAGTGTGTGTTTAGTAGGTAGGAGGCCCTGGGTTCAGTCCCCAGCACCATCACACACTCCCACACACTCCCACTGATACACATTGACACACTGACACATGTACTCACACCGACACTAACACATGCTCACTGACACGCAACACACACACATAGTTGTAACGTGAAGAGCTGCAGTTTGCAAGATGACTTTGTTTTCTTCCTTTCTTTTCTGGAGCCAGGGTCTCCCTCTGTGGCCCAGGATGGCCTGGAGCTTGTGATCCTCCTTCCCCTGCCTTCCTAAAGCTGGGACTGTAGGCGGTATACCACCACAGTGGGCCAAGGGGACTTCACCTTTGCCTTCATAGTTAACCTGTAGTTATGTGTAGCGTTACAGTTTTCTCCACTTGTCTCTCCCCAGGAGAATGTTTTAGAAGCTGGAGCACCACTCTATGCCAAACGACAGCAGAAAGCTCCTGTTTTCCTTCTCATTGCCTTTTCTGGGTTGCATTTTCTCTTCGTCTTCTCTTGGATCGCCCTAGTTTCTACTTTGCTTCTTCCGCATCATCTGGCCCGTATGTCATACACTTACGCCATGAAACTCCCTGTGGCTCTTTTCCATTTTCCGTGCCCTGTTGCCATTTACTTACTGTTCCCGCCTTGCCTCACTGCTCTGCCCTGCGTGATTCCTGTGTGTCTGTTTTCCTCACGCTGAACTCTTTCTGAAAGGTTAAACGTGTGCGTTGACTTGTGGATTAATGAACGTGTTCCTTTCTAACTGTATTCCCAGGGCTTACTAGACAGCAGAAAAGCAAAAGCCAATCATAGCATATTCTTAACCTTCAGTAAACTTTTGTTGAACTAATTTGGTTATTTGAGGCTTCACTAAAGAATGTGAGGTGGAAAGTGGTGTGATAGGGACGTCCTTTCATGTCTGCAAGTTGACATGTGGTATGGCGGAGTGAGAGTGGAGCATGGTTGCCACATACGGCGGTGTGATCTGGGGCTATGAGACGTTTTGTAGGACTCTCAACCTGCACGGCTCCGTGCTTGTGGCAGGAATGACAAAACAGAAATAACCTGTACTTGAAAAAACTTCTGATTATACTTTAAAGTCATGGAATGTGGAAAAGTAGTGACTAGAACTTAGTGCATTGAGAAGAAGCATGGCCCCACCCTGCATGGCTGGTGCTTGGTGGTCACGTGTTCTCCTAAAGGTGTCTCTATGAGATGAGTAGAAGTGAGATGTGAAATTTAGGCTGAGATATTTTATAGATTAAAAATGAAGCAAATAAATTAATGAATTCAGCTTTATTTTTCATGGGTAAGTTCATTCGTTTTTATATTTGAAAATATTAGCTTCGAGGTAACCATATGGATGGAGGTGTAGCTGTCAGACCACATTCTCCAGAATACATTTCCTTTCTAGTCATTCAGATGTTATCCTTCACAGATATCTGTCATTTTCCTTTTCCTTTTCTTTCTTTCTCTCTGATTTTACAAGTTAACTTTGGCGTTTAAACTGAAGCTACAGGGTCAGGCGCAGTGGCACATACCTGTAAACCCAGTGACTCTGGAGGCGGAAGCAGTAGGAGCGTGATTTCGAGGCTCAAGGCAGCCAGCACAACTTAGCAGAGACTCTGATCAAGATAAAATATTTAAAAATGGGCTGAAGGTGCAGCCCAGTGATAGAGCGCTTGCAAAGCATGTACGAGGCCCGCGGTTCAACTGCAAAATAAATAAATAAAATAAAATAAAAAATAAAAATAGCCACAAAGTATTTGCATTAAACATTCAGTAAAGGAGTAGATAAATAACAAAATAGTAGGCTGGGAATTTAGCTCAGTGGTAGAACACTTCCCTAATATGCACAAGGCCTGGGTTTGATCCCCAGCACTGCATAGATAATAAGTAACCTGTAATTAGCATTTGTATTTGAGATAACTTCTAAAACGAAATTCAAACGCTCCTTGTTTCTATACTGATTTGTAATATGAATTCCTTTTCTGATATACTTTAGATCCAAATGGGGGAAACTTGTTTTAAGTTTTTGAAAGGAACATTTGTTAAATAACTTTTAGGGAGACTTGTGCAAATCCGTAGTTGAACCTTTCAAATATATTATCAGAATCCAGAAATGAATGCATCATACTGTATACAAATGTGATGGCCTCTGAAAACAGTACACCAAAGGGATATTCATTTTGTGCTTTGAATTGGGAGAACATTGTTTTCTTGTGACCTGGTGAGGTCTGCACATTATTATTAATTTGGATTGCATGTTTTTTCTGGAAGAGCTCCAGGAACGTTGTCTTCAGAAGCCAGATGACACGGGCACCAGGACTTCACCTCCTGTTTCCTTCTTCTCTCCTCCCTCCTCCTTCTCACTTAGCCCCTAGAAAGAGGCATGGGGTCGTTAATCACCATGAGAACAGCCTCTGCCAGTGCTGTTAATCATGAATACCAGTTCCCCCGTAGAAATATGGAAGATCCTACAAAACGCAGTCTTTACCAGGGTCGGATGATCTGAGGAAGGTCAGCATGACGGAGGATGAGCATCTTTCTACGCTCCTGGAGTTCTAAAATCTGAGTTTAGCTACAGCTGTCCCGCGTGCTTTTATTGATGTTTCCACATTGTGGTGACTGCTCACTGTTCCTGGGATCTTCAGTGTCCCCCGAAGTCCAGTCTCTTTGCAGCTTGGCCCCCAGCCTGGTGCTGTTGAGAGGCGGTGGACCCTCTGAGAGTGAGGCCTAGAGGGAGGTCTGCAGCCCTTGGGGAGTGTCCTTGCCGTTCCCTCTGTTGGCTTTCCGCCCTGAGGCGAGGGGTTCACTCTGTGCTCCCCGCTGGCTATGCTGCCTCCCCACGCCCAGGAGCAACGGAGCCAGTCAGCCATGGAATGGAACCTCCACACCCCTGAGCCCCAATGCACCTTCGCCCCTTGTGCATTGATCATCTCAGGCGTGGGTTACGATGACAGAAAGCTGACTTGCACTGTTGGTTCTCTCAGGGACTTGATAAGATGCCGGAAAGCTGACGAACATAGCAAGTGCATTCAGAGAGGAGCCGTTATTCCCAAAATAGATGCTTTTTTGGTGTAAGTAGAGGACATATTTTAGCTTTATACAACGATCAGGGATTTTTTTAGAGGTTGTGACGATTCTACTTTCCTCCGTAGACTAGCACCTCAGCTCGACCCGGATGCCGGTGCTGATTCCTGGCAAAGCCAGCAGGGCGTGGAGGTGTGACCAAGGCCTCGCCCTGGGTGGGAAGGAGCGAGCACTCCCTTAGGGGTGGGAGGGAGCACATAATCGCCCTTCATGGCCACTGTGTTCTGCGGGAGGGAGTGTAACTGGAGGACTTTAGGGAGGGTACACATCTAGTAATTTTTGGTCATTGACAGATATCCAGGAAAGCTAATACTGTTCAGGGACTCAGCAAGGCAGATGGCTTAGCTCAGGAACAAAGCAAGGCGCCCACTCGATTTGTTTCTACCAGTCCTCAGCTGTGTTTGCCTTTCATTCCTGCGGAGCAAAGGCTCTGTGGGCGACAGACCTTTGCAGAGTGTCCATGCTGAACATCGTAACCATATCATGATAAATCTCTCTTCTGGTTCTTTGTGTTTTAAGCAAAGGTCATCTCGTCATCCTATTGCTAACACCACTCAGAACTCTGATACTAAGTCCTCCCTGGTGAATAAAATACTTTCTTACTACCCATAATTGTATAAGCTTATGTTTTGTTGTTGTCCATACTGCTTTGCTATCAGAGTATCAGAATTCCTGTCTCTTTCAATGCTTCCTGACAAATTCGAGGCTAGAACCAGTGTTTGCTCCCTGTATGTCTTGGTCATTTTCATGACCACGTTAGGCTGTGAGTCCTGTTATGAAGGAATGGAAGTGATCAGACTTTAGATATTTTCCCCTACGCGTTCGTCGGAAGTATTATGATCCGAGGCTGAGTAACACCTGCAGCGGCTTGCTGAGGAGCCTGTGGACTTTCCTTCTGCAGAGATGTGTGAGGTTGTGTGTCCCTCTGCATGTTTTATCTGCCCCCAGTTAAGGCATTCTGAATCTTTGATGCTGCAGTGTGCAGGACACTTTTGGTGTGTGTGGACAGGACAGCTGCCTTGTCATGCCCACATGTCACAGCCCTGGAGCTGGAGCAGTTGCGAGTCCATGCCCAGGAAGAACGTTCGGATGGACAGCACAGAGAAGTCCACCCCTCTTGGATGAGAGCTGTCGGCTAGGACTTGTCTGCTTTTCCAGCACTGAGGTTTGCAGGGGGTGCCCTGAGGCTGCCTTGGTCTGAGGAGCCTCACTGTACACACAGCAGTCGTTGAAATGGTTTCTGCTGCTACTCTTTTTTGTTGTTGTTATGCAGTGATTTATTTTTTGAGATGGGGTCTGACTGTGTTGCCCAGGCTGGCCTCAAGCTCCTGGGCTCAAGTGACCAGCTGGTACTGTATTCTGGCATGGGCCACTGCACTCGGTACTGTCTTCTGGCGTGGGCCACTGTGCTTGGCTCCATTTCAGTGCCCTTGAACAGACATTTGCGAGTGTGCTGACATTCTCTCTTAAGTACCTATATGTCCCTTTTACCTTCTGGATCTGAATCCTGGTCTCCCATGCATCTCACTTATCAGTGTATTCCTTCACCCAGGCCCACATTTTGAGGCTAACAACACTGCTGTCTTGGGATATTTTAAAGAGTTCTTAAGAGACCTAAGTAAAATATTCTAGTGTATTTCTCATCTTCTTAAATCCTGGTGTAGATAACTATCCTTACTTCTTTCCCGTTTATTACCTCATTTCTTATCATTTTACAGCCATCTCACAGAATTTTATTTCATATAAACAAATTTCTGAAGCCAGACATAGTATGACTTTCATAACTCTGAACTGTTTGAACTTCTAAATAACCAACGCATATGTTTTCAACATAGAAAACGACTCCCTCTACATTCATGAAATACCTAACTCTCATGTCTTCTATCTTAGAGCTTGGGCAGTTTGCCAAGAATAATACTATCACATATTACAGAAAGTATATATAAATAAAAGAGGATTTGAGTTTTATTTACTCTTTTCCATATAACTTCATTTTATGCCAGAGAAGGTGACGTGTCACAGTGTTACTTAATCTTAGCCTTTAGCAATGACAACAGGTGTTTGCATGCAGGTGACACATTTATTTTCCTATAAAATCTAACTTATAGAAAATTAACTCGCATGTATGTTTATTTCAAGACTTAAAGAAAGTAAATGTAACTTTCTCCATTAATAGTCAAAGGCTGACTTAACAGAAAACTTCATTTTATTAATCATAACCCCTCTTATAATATATGCATACTACATCCATTTAGATTCAGTTTAGAGTTTGGTAACAGAATACAACTGAAGCCATTAAGAGAATGTTCTAATTAGATTAAAGTTAAGATATAATGGTCTTCATTTTAGGAGTAGATCTCTTGCCAAGAGCTTTCATTATAAAAGTAAAACATCAGATTTTGAAATCCTATCTTGCAAACCAAAAATATTTTGGAAACTCTCCAGAGCCTGTGAATATGTTATGCTTTGTTTTAAAACCCTCATGCATCACGAGATTATATTCTTAGATGATCGATGTACAATCTAATTATTTTATTATGGCCAAAATGATTCAGCTTGTTTTTAATATAAAACTTTCAAACCTGAGCCTTCTCTCTTCCTCTAAAACTTAACACTGTGTGTTGTACAAAAGACTGTAATTAAAGACAAATGTTCATCTGAATTCCAGGCTGAAACCTATAATAAATGAACCTGCTTGAGATGGTTTTCACATTTAAAAATTTTTAATAGTAATTTCTTAGAAAAGTTAAAGGGGATTAGAGTTTTCAGCTAGCTTTTTTTTTTTAACATTAAAAGCTTTTTTTTTCCCTTTCAGAATGAAACCTCTTCTGTGAAATTTACTGATCTCCATGCTTTTTCCTATAAAATATGTGCCCCAGTTTCTGATCTCTATTAAGATTTTTGTTAGTTTATGTTGTTGTTAGATGCTTTTCAGTTGCACCCGAATCATAGAGACCCTATGTTTAACAGAAGGAAACACTACCCAACACATGCCATGTACACGATCTTTTTATGTTTGTGCCCATTGTTGCTGCCACTGTGTTTTTTCTCATTTTGAGTTGTGCCCCATCAGCAAAAGGAGGTTCCAGAGGCTTTGCTCCATTCCCATCAATGAGATCGATTCTACTTTGAGGAGACAACTCTTCCCCAGTCATCTCTTGAATGCCTTCCAATGTGTTCGGCTCATTTTCTGGCACTATATTTTACAGTGCATCTCTGCTTCTCATAGAGTTCTCAATGGCTGATTGTTTTGGGAGTGAGCTGCTGAGTCCTTCTCCCTAGTCTGTCTTAATTTAGAAGCTCAGCTAAAACTTGTCCACCATGGGTGGCCCTGCTGGTATCTGAGATACTGGTGGCATAGCTTTCAGCATCACAGCAACACACAAGCCCCCGGGCACGGCAAGCTGACAGACAGGTGGGGGTGGTGGTTTATAGATTACTGTTAAGTAAATTTTATTTTAGATGACCAAAATACTTTTTGTATTATTGATAAGATGCGTGTAGTTTCCTAGTTTTTAATCAAATCAAGCAAAGTACATAAGAAATAAAAACTAAGATTTCCCAGATTCACTTATTTCCAAGATACTTTTGTCACAGAAATCAGATTTGCTACAAGATTAATTGGCAGTTAAGCAGAAAGTTTATAGACTGCTACATATAATGGCTCACTATGGAGGAAAACTCATTTTTGTTTAAAAGTGTTTATTGAATGCTGGACACCGTGGTACATGCCTGTCATCTCAACAACTCAGGAGGCTGAGGCAGGAGAATCACAGGTTCAAGGACAGAGGCAGACTTCACAGCTTAGTGAGAGCTTGTCTCAAAAATAAAAAGAGGCTGGGGTAGGGCTCAGTGGTGAAGTGCTTACCTAGCGTCCTCAAGGCCCTGTGCTCAACATCCAGTACCACCACCGCCAAAAAGTAAAATAAAATAAAATAAAATATGCCAATGCCAAAGAAAATCCTACCTCAAAAACAAAACAGTGAGACTTTTTTAAAACTTCCCATGAATAAAGTTGCATATTAGCATCTGAAGTGACTGCTACTGCTTTGGAGAAAAGGGTGAAAAGCCAATTACCGTTTCTCTGTAGTATGCAGTAGTGTAGTCTTCACAATTAGCGCAGAGAGTTGTTCGACACAGCGGTCATACTCCACGTACACTGAGTTTTGGCTGTTGTTTCTTCCCTATAACCGCAGTGGGAATGGTCCCTGGGGCTGATCTAAGTCAGCAGGAAAACAGGATTTTATTTACTAAATTTTACTTTGCAGATGACTGCGTTTCAAAACTAGACTTACACTGCCTGATAAGGAATACAAGTTGTTTAAAGTTGTTTACAAGTTGTTAAAATGTCATATATTCAATAAACATTTGTTAGGTTTAAATATTTGCCCTAGTACCCGGTGTAAATGTACTTTATACCCCTTTCTGAGAAGCATAGAGGCAATGATAGAGTCTGTTCCTTTAAGAGATTAAGAGAGGCAAAGAGATATACAGGTGACCATGAAATAACACAATCAGAAGGTGCCAAGTGCTGTGAGAGAGCTCGGGGTCACCCGACTCAACGTATGATGAGAAAATGGGTGTACGTAATCAGGGAAGGCTTCACGGAAGACATGTTATTTACCATGTACTATAAAGAAAGGGATTATGGCAAGGCAGGAATGTGGTCAGACTTTTTTAGTAGTATTTTAGGAAGAGCAAGCATACTCTGTGTGTGTGAGCTTGTTTGGAGTAAAGCAAAATATGGGGTTTTTGTTGTTGTTTTGGAGTTTTGTTTGTTTTGTGTTTTACAGTGCTGGGGATCTAGCACAGGGCCTCCTGCATGCCTGGCCACCCCTTGAACACTGAGCCACCCCACAGCCCAGGGAGTGAAACAAAGTGTATTTGCTGGGGCGCTGAGTAGGAAAGGAAAGGGCCTGGCTAAGGGGGTGTTTTCATCCTTCCTGAGCAGGCACGGAGCCATTTGTGTTTTCTGGACCAGGCAGCAGCTTGACCAGATGTGGCTCTTGTGACGATGAATCTAGAAGCTCCGTGCTGGTTAGACTGGAGAGCTAGGAGGCCATAGACCGGACCCCGCTGTATGGTGTTGCCACTGTTCAGGGGAAAGTTCCACTAAGAAGGTAGCAGAGGGAGTGGATCGGAATGTAACAGAAAGTGTGACAGTGGCTCGGGTTGGAGCGGGAGTGAACTGAGTCATAGAGTTGCATGAAAGTCAACTGTAGCATGGGATGTGGTGCAGATCTGGTGTTCAAAAATATATATATTTAAGTGAATATTGTGGGCTTAAGTGACTGAGGAGGCTGGGGTTTAGCTCAGTTGGTAGAGTGTCGTTCTGTGCACACTGAGGCCCCAGTTCTATCCCCAGCACCACAAAAGCAGGAGAAAGACCTGGCAGTCTACTCCGGAAACAATCCCCAAACAGCCATATGAATGGCAGAGAAGCACTGACATAGTGCCGGGGTGGCACAAGGTCAGGGAGGGTTCCACTCTGTTGTACATAGGGTCCCTGTGAGTTGGACCAACTCAATGACATCTAATAAGAAGTGGCTGAGAGAGTAGATAAAAATAGAAAAAGCCAGGTTGTTTGAGGATGACAATTTATGTTTTAGGTTAAGTCCGCTAGCAGGACATAGAACTGAAATATCCTTAGAGAGCAGTCACTGGAAAGTGAACTCAGAATAGAAATTGAATATGACCATGTAGGAGGGGACAGCAAAGGACAGACTGGGATTTTGCTCAGGATTGAGAAGACAGGAATGAAGGGGACCTGCCAAGGAGATGAATTGGAGGTCAGTAACATGGAGAATGTTAAAGTAATGGAAAGTCAGTAAAGAGAAAAAGAAAATTGTCTGCAGGGTTGGGAAGTAAAGAAATGTGAAGAAAATGAGTGTTGAGAAAAGGCCTTTGGAGATAGATAGATTTTTTTTTTTTCAGTACTGGGGACCCCAGGGCTTCACATATGCTTTGCATGTACTCTACCACTGAGCTGTATCCCCAGCCCATTTTTTACTTTTTATTTTAAGACAAGATCTTGCTAAATTGTGCAGGGTGCCTCTGGCCTCAAACTTGTAATCCTCCTGCCCCTGCCTCCCGAGTCACTGGGCTTATAGCCATGAGCCACTGTACCCAGCTGAATTTCATTTTTGAAGGAACAGTTGGATTAGAAGGTGGGTAGGATTGTAGGAAGAGAAGGAATGAGGCTGGAAGATTACCTGGCAAGGAAGGAAAGAACAAAGTAGACTAAGCTGAGGCCCAGCATGCCAAAGAAAGGAAATTTTTTAGGCTAAGGAAAAACTAGACACTTTTGTAAGTCCTTTCAAAGCAGTTGGCATGGGGAAAAAGACAGTGCTGGATGCGGGGAGGGAGACACATGAAGGCCCAGCGCAGTGCTGTGTGGTAAATCCGTGCCGGGGAGGAAATTCTGTCAGCACCGCTCAGTCCAATAGCCAGAAGCCATTTGTGGCCATTGAGCACTTGAAGTGGGGTGCTGACCGCAGCTGGGGCGAGGATCCTAGTCTCATTTAGTGTGAATTAATTTAAAGTGAAACAGCTACGTGTGGCTCGTGGCTATTCCACCAGGTAGCACGGATCTAGTGTGTAAGTAGTTAATGCAGGGCAGAGAATCGGACGCGGTGAGGGGTGAGGGACCCCTGCCAGACAACGCTTGAGGTCGAGCTGGTGATGTTGGAGAAACTCCGGATCTCGTGGTTTATGCATGCCATTATTCGCTGAGAGGGCTCCAGGAGGGAGCATAGAAGAGGTGACCCTGTGGGGTCTCTGGGGAGAACCGGCAGATGACATGAGCTGCAGCCGCAGGTACCGCCCTCCAGAGGTGAGGCTGAGCCCTTGCTTGAGGTCTCTGTCCTTTCCTGGTGGCTTTTTTCAATAGCATCCCCAAACTTGGGAGAAAAATAGAGGGGACAAGGAGAGCAAGTTTAGGGCAGGTCTTTGAAAGGCTAGTAGGACGGTGAGGTGAAATTGGGGGAGGGCGTGGGTAGGCTCCAGAGCTGGAGCTGAAGATAAGGGGTGAAGAGCCCATTTTGTGGGTGATAAGCAAGGCCATGAAGTTTCCACTGGTAAGAACTGGAGGTTTTGGAGGTGGACTTGGCAGCAGAAAATGGGGGAGATGAAGACATGTCGGCTGTCAGATGAGTGAGCGTGTGGGACTGACAGACACATCTCCATGGGACCTCCGCATCTCATGGTGACTTTATTTTTGCTCCAATTTACCTGCATTGTGGCGTTTGCTCCAAGTTCAATACTGTAACATTGAATGTATAGTCTTAAGTAATCCAAACTTGAATACTAAAACTGGGATTTATTTTATCTATTTATAGCAACTACCAAATTCATAAAACATGAGTTTAGGGCCCATGAGGTCACCCTTTCTCATGGTTGGATTGTGTAAGTGGGGAAGGTAGCCTCTGGATCTGGTGACTCGTGGCAGGTTACATAGCCAGTGGGTGGCAGAGCTGAGGCTGGACTCTGGGTCTGTACTGATCCCTGAGCAGGATGACGTTCTTCTCTGAGGTCTTCAGCGAGTACCTAACGATCTGTTCTCCAGAAGTGTTAAAATATAGCGTAGACTATTATCTATAGGTCTTCCCTGTTGTTCATTTTCTGAACTTGTACTTCCAAATTACCGAACTATCCACCTGACTGAAGGCGAAACCTTGCCAAAGCGTTAGTCTCCTGCCGGCCTCAGACCTCAGTTTACTCATTGCATTATCTTGACTTTTAACACTAAGAAAAGAGACAGGCAGGACCGCTGGGTGTTAACAAGCGTAACAAAACCCGGGTTCAGCTGGGAGCCGGTGTTAATGAGCAGCTACTTTGTCCCTTTTTACAAAGTGCCCAGTGTGCCTCTGCTGCCCGCCCTTGTCCCTTCCTCCCGCCCCCAAATCTTCTTCCAGTAATGGAGAAAGATCCCTAAATGATACATCCTAAAAACGTAGAGCATTGTTTTCAGAGAATATCCCAGCTGCATAAGGTCAGTCACTGCCCTTCTCACTCTGAATAATATATTGAGAAGCACACTGAAGTGATTGGAAATAATTATATTTTCTATAATGTATATAATGGGATAACACCAGAAGTGTACTTTTAATTGCCTATTTTTATATGGACCTCAAATTTTTAAATAAAGTGATTAGCTGTACAAATCAGTAACTGCTAAAAATCTAAATAAAGATTTACGAGTTTATGAGCTGGAGAGTTCAGATCTTTGGTTTTGTAACATTTTACCTAATTTAAGGAGTTTCTTTAATGTAATTTATGGGATCAGCAAGGACAAGCACAGTGAAGTGGGATTGGCTGCTTCAATAAACTGAACCAAAGTACTATTCAAGTAACAAAGGAATGTTAAAATGCCCTCATTTTCATCTTAATTCTTTATTTGTCCTGGAGATTTTTATACATTATAGTACTTGGCATACGCGTGACAATGGCATGAGGTCAGCGTGCCCTGAGAGTTCAGGCACTGACTTCTTATGTATACTTCTTCTTATGTATACTGACTTCTTCAGTATACTTACTCAAGCAAGTATTTCTCCATTTCACTCCCTCCCTCTTGTCCTTTTCTTTCCCAAATTGGCTCTGCTTTAGGTAAATTTAGGAGACACCGTGATGAAAGGGGGCCTGCAGCTGTAGCCCTGTGGCATCCAATCCCATCAGATCTCAGAAGCTAAGCAGGGTCGGACCTGGTTAGTCCTTGGATGGGAGACCGCCTAGGAACACCAGGTGCTGCAGAGTTGGGAGAAGGACCTGGCAGCCCACTCCCAAAAGTCAGTCCACCACTGAAAACCCTATGAACAGCAGAGAAGCACTGATAATAGGGTTTTGCCTGTTATACGTAGGGTCGCTATGAGTCGTATAGTGACTTGACAGCACCTAACAACAACAACAAGTGATGAAAGGTATCTTTCCTACCTTTGGGAGCTCAGGCATTGTTTTTAATGCAGTGATTCTCAAAGCATGCGTCCCACACCAACAGCATCACTTGAGGACTTACTAGAAAAGCAAATTCTCAAGCTGCGTCAGTCCTTCAGAATCAGAATTTAGGGATGAGACCCATTAATCTGTGTATCTACTGCCCTTTAGGAAATTCTGGTGCACACTCAGGATGAGAACCACTATTCTTATGCATAGAACTTTATATGTTTCTTATTATTTTATTGAGATGTAATTCACATGCAAGAAAATTCACCATTTGAAAGTGCACAATGGAATGGTTTTTAGTATATTTCCAAGGGTATGCAGCCATGACCACTGTCTAATTCTGGAACATTTTCATCACTCATAAAGAAACTTCATCCCGGCACATTGACCACACCTGTAATTCCAGCAGTTGAGAGGGAAGCAGAGGTAGAAGGATCTCAAGTTCAAGGCCAACCTGGGCTATGTAGCAAGACTCTGTCTCAACAACAAACAAACAAGAGGAGGAGGAGGAAATATATATTAGAGGTCTTTCAACAGAAACACACATCCAACCAGGTATATACTGATCAGGTGGTGAAAATATTGCATCCATGGGCAGGCACTGTGTTGTATAGGCATAGCACATTTTGTTTATTCATTGATCGACTGATGGACATTTAGGTTGTGTCTGCTTTTTGGCTGTCATAAATAGAGCTGCTGTGACATTCATGTACAAGTTTTTGTATGAATATATTTTGAGTTCTCTTGGATGTTTAGTCAGTTCCATTGTTTGTGGTAGTTTTGTCCATAAAGTCACTGCAGATGAATAGTGCACACTTAATTGTTTTTCCGAGGAGAAATTCAGGGTTTAATTCCTGTGAGCCCATCTTATCTCATATATATTGTTGATTCATTAACGTCAGACTCTGTATCCAACTGTGCTATAACTCATGCCTCCACAAAGGTTTTATTTATTTTTTAACATGTTTCTCTCCGAATGGTACATCACTGCCTCTCCCACTTAAAAACACTACGCAGCACTTCAGCCCTACACTTGGGGCCATCTTAAACAGTGAAGTCACAAACAAGGAGCACAAAACTGTGAAAAACGTGCCACTGAGTAGACCGTGAAAGGGACCCTGGGTTACAGTACGACAGGTAAACACAAAAGCATCGCCTTGTGTGACCTCAGCCTGGATGGAATGTGCGCATCACCTGCTTGGATTTTTCACCACTGTATGCGTCTGAGTGACTGAAAACACCACAAGGATTGTTTGGGGGTTGCAAATAAATTATAGTGAATAGGCAAATTGCAAATATGGAATCCACAAGTAATGAGGACCAGCTGTACCTAGGAGTGGAATTGCCAGCCATGGCCCTGTGGCATCTGATCCCATCAGATCTCAGAAGCTAAGCAGGGTCGGGCCTGGTTAGTCATTGGATGGGAGACCGCCTGGGAACACCAGGAGCTGCAGGCTTGAGAGAAGGACCTGGCAACCCCCTCCCAAAAATCAGTCTGCCATTGAAAACCCTATGAATAGCAGAGAAGCACTGACAATAGTGTTTCGCTTGTTTTCTGTAGGGTCGCTATGAGTCAGACACCCGACTGCATGGCACCTAACACCACAACCACCAACAACATGGTCATTTGAGGAATTGCCTTTCACTGTAGCTGCGTGGCATTTCACATTCCTACTGGGAGCGTGGGAGGTTCTCGTTTTCCCACACCCTTGACAATGCCCGTTGTTTTTCTGTTTGGCATGATCATCTTTGGGGATGTGAAGTGATATCTTGTTCTGGTGTTGATTTCTATTTCCTAAGTCACTAATGATAAATGTTGGTGATTTGCCTATCTTTAGAGAAATATCTGTTCAAAACTTTGCCTCTTTTATATTGGATTATCTTTTTATTTAATTGCAGAATTGTTAAATATACAGCTGGATAGTAGACACTTAGGTGTGTGATTTGAAAATATTTTCTTCCATTCTGTGAGTTTTTTCATTTTAATAATGTCCTTTGATGTACACAGGGCTGGGGTTTAGCTCAGTTGGTAGAGCACCTGCTCTGCATTCTCTGAGAACCCCAGTTCAATCCCTGGCACCACGAAAATGAGAGAATGATGTGGCAGTCCAATCTGGAAAACAATCAGCCATTGAAAACCCTATGAGGGTTGCTATGAGTCAAACTCGACAGCACCTAACAACAGCATTGATGTACACAAGAGTTTTATTTTGATGAAGTCCAATTTTATCTATTTTTCCTTTGTTCTTTGGAAATGTGAAAATGCAATCTTTGTATAATTAATGAATCAGTATGCCCTGCTAGTAGAATTGTTTACACATTTTTATTATTAAAATCATGAGGAGTTAGGTTTCAGGGTTTCAGTAAATTGCCACTTATTTGCTAAGGGATGTCATTGTAAATTTAAAGCATTTGTTTTTAGGTATTTACAAGGTTTTTATGTTGTGGTCGTAGAATTTTAAATACTACTATCATCAGGGCCATCCATTTATAAAAAGCCCTGTCAGATCCATTCAACAAACTGCTGCTTTTGTTTAGGAAAATTGAAGGCAAACACTTACAACTACTTTGACTAATACTTTCCTCTTTAAAAAGAAAAACTCTGCCTCTTTTTAAACTAGTTTGAACTTTCTGCCCTAGGAAGCAGGATCCCAAGAGCCATTTGTGAGAGAATACAAGAATCCCCGGAACTTGGAAATAAACACGGATTGGTGTTTATTTGTGTTAGTTTAAATGTAGTAGCCTTATGTGTCAGAAAACTGAATCTGTAACACTTAGGTTAGGCTAAGCAAGCAAATAATATCAGCCAACATGGCTTTAATCTACTAAGTAACTTTAAATCCAAAAGATCAAAGGAAGTTATAACTAAAAACAGTCCTTGCTGCAATTTTCCTGTAGAAGCAGGAAAAGGCTAGAAATTACATGTCACCTTCATATCCTGGCTTGCTGACCTCGTGCTCAGATCAAGCCCCTCTGTATGCCAGCTGTTACCATTATTAAGACCTTGCCCCAGGGGTTAAGTAGGAGAAAACTCTCCTGTCCTATAGGAGTGCAAATGCGGAAAGGTCCAGCCCCTAACGTTGCCTGATTCAAAGTAGTCTGCATGTGCTTGTTATTCAGCCTGTCCTGCAGCCCCGCTCTGGTCTGCAGAGCGCTCCTGCCAGCTCAGGCTTGGCGCGGCTCTGTTCCTGCAGCCAGCCGGCTACAGCAGTTCTTTGCAGACCCAACTGAGCCAGAGAAGTTGTCTCTTTTAACAGAAAGGTAATGTATTTACTCTCGCTTCTCTATGTGTGCATTTATTATTTTGGAAGAATTTGTTTTAAAACCGAACGTAGCTTCTAAGACTCTATTTAAAATTCCATGTCCCTTTTTTTCCAATGTAAACTTAGAATGGCATCTTAATGCATTAAAACCTTGTGGAGCTTATTTGAATTTATAGTCTAGCACAGTAAGGTAATGTCAGCTATTTCTTAAGTTTATTGAAATGTGCTTTCTTTGTGAGGCTGGAAGGGAGCCTAAGGTTTAAAGTAGGGTATGTTGTTTCATACTCTGAGATTCTTGTTTAGCTACTATGTGAGTCAGGAAAGTTTGAAAGTATGTGCCATGACCACTTGATAGAAAAATAGATACAGGATCATAGGAATCACTGTAATTACTTTTGTGAATAAAATTTTTGAAGAAAATAGTATATTAGCATCTTCCAGCCTATAAAGAGAGAAGTCTGGTAAAGATACCCACTTGGGAACTAAGCTTCCACAGCAGCTTTGATTCTTTCAGTGTTTATTTCAAATGCATACATTGAAACGCATCCTCAAGCTGTATTTGAGTTGGTTAAATGTTTCATGCATTGTATTAATTTTAATAGTAGCAACGATAGCTACATTATGATTGGATTTACCACATAAAGTACAAATCCAGATGTAGTTGCTATATTAACTTTTGCTGAAGATGAGAATGGATAATTCATTTATTACTAGTAGAAAATTTCAAACTAATTTAATGTGTGAAGTATTTTTATGTGCGGTAATCATATGTAGATTTAAGAAAATGAGACAGAAAATGTTGGCAAGAACTTCAGTGCTTCATCCTCACCTCCAGCTGGCCAGAAGTGCCTGCCTGCCTTCAGTGAGAGTGCAAGAAATGGAGAGCACACTTGTAATTTGCTAAAAAGTTTCTCTAGCAAATAAGTATTCTTGTTGAGAGAAGAATGAAATATGCCCTTTTTTGCCCATAAGGGGGTTACTTTAGATCATAATATTTATAATTAAGAGGACTCTAGCTGGCTTTGATCGCTGAGAAATCACTAAACTATGTAAATAAGCTCTGCACTAATGAATGCTTCGCTCGTAGACAGTACTGGCTCACTACTTCCCATGGTTTTAACATCTGTCGGTACAGTGCTGCTTTTAAAGATGTTCAAATAGTCTTTTTCATTATTTTCTTTATCTTTTAGTCAAGCTCGAGTCACAGACCTGAATTTTAGATGTAAGCACAATGCAGTTTAGAAAACACGTGTCCCCTTTGCCCCGTCTGAAAAGTGATCTGTATGATAAAATCGATTCATCCAACATTGACTCTTACCTGCCTTTCTGACACTTCTTGTCAATTCTTGAGGAATCTGCTTTTCAGTATGTGTTGTACCCCCAATTCCCTTTTCTAAGTACTTGGGGGTGAACCCTGAGCCTCACACTTAATTTGCAAGTGCTTTACCAATGAGCTGCACCCCTAGCCCATTTTATACATTTATTTTGAATCAGGGTCTCGTTAAGTTACTCAGGCTGCCTCTGGCCTCAAACTCACAGTGCTCTTGCCTCTGCCTCCTGAGTTGCTGGAGATACAGGCGTGCGCCACCACGCCCAGGCTATGTCCCCAGTCTTTACCTTCTGTCCCAGCTGCGTCAAGTCCTAGGATTGTGTCTGAATATTCTCACTATATAATGCGTAAAACTCAATGTGAGTGATGGACAGCCTTGACTTGCAGACTATATGAACATTTTCTATCCTTAAAAAACAGCAATTTTTAATCACATCCTAAAAAAGGAAATAAAACTGAATGTTTAAGATCAAGACACCTGCCTAGCCTATCAGCCTTTTGGGGAAAAAAATACAACCAAAGCAACTTAAGTTAGAAAAGCTAGCTTTGGGGAATGGAGTAATTCTCTGTTCTCTCCATCTTAATTTCTGTTCTTTTATTTTAATCATTGTTAAACAGGCTCATGTATGACAGGCTCACATGTTTAGGTTGCAGAAAAACTAATCACAAGGAGCACAGTAGGTGTTTCTTGTGTGATTGCCAAATAAAGATGTGTACCTATTGAAGAATATGATTTAATACCTCTGTGAGCAAACAAGAATCACATGTCAACAGTAAGTGCAATTACACTTCATCTGATACATACAAGAAAGCATATAGCGGAATCCAGAGTATTTATAGTGATGATTGAAGTAAGGCATAGAAAAATGTGTATAGAAAAATTATGCCCAGGCCTTTACTAAATGTCAATCTACTGACAGATGAAGAAAAAAGCCTTTATAGGTTCGATGTTTTTCTCAGTGTAAAGCAAATCTTAGAGTCCTTTAGCTAAAAGGACATCTTTAATAGTGTTTCATACAGATACCTTGGGTGAGGTTGCCCAAATTACTGAGTTGACCAAAGCATTCCCTTGAGACATTGTTTGCTGGCCTCTGCCTGGTGGAATCCATCTGGGAAGCTGCTCTAGGAACTTTGATTTGCTGCCCTCAGACTTCACAGCAGCAGGGAGTGGGGCCTGGTATCAAATGCTTAACATTTGTGGGAAAAGTTTAGATAATTCTAAGTGTCAAATTAAAACAAAACACGGTACTATTTAAACCAAATAGCTTTTAAGTGCTTTATGGTGATTGATCTCAGTTTTTGGCCTAATGAGAGACATTTTTAAAATTCTCTCACATTCCTTAGCCTCACCCGATGTGGGAGGAGAATTTTCTTATTTGATGGTCCTCAGCGATGTGTTTTTCCTTTGAGCTTGCTGAGTTTTGAGATGTGTGAAGTAAACGTCATGTGGTGTTTTAGGTATGCTTGCGATCTGTTCAACAAAATTAGTTAAGCTCAGCAATCCGATCGGGGTCTGCTGGGGGAAGAGCTGTGGTGAGGCACAGAGCGCTCAGTGGCCAAGCTGCCCGTTTTGTGATTTTGATCGCGGCAAATGGGTTTCAGATGAAATCTCATGACCTGAAGATGGACCTGTCATACCTCAAGGGTCCTGCTTGTTTCCAAACATCTTACAATTCTTATCTGGTGCGGATGGGAAGCCAAGTGCACAGGCACAGGCACAGGCCTGGCCTCTGGAGCTGACTTACCCTGGAATTAGAAAGTTTAAAGATGCTTGAATGCAACTAGAATCTTTTTTCCCCCCCTACCTTGGAATTTTAGGGAACATACTCTTTTATGGGAAGAGCTTGAGGCTTCATTTTCGAAACTAACCCGAGGTTAGGGATATACTGTCCCTTGAGAGTTAAATAAACTTATTAGTCAAGTTAGCTGTTTCCTATACTTTCTTCAGAAGGTCCATAGGCAGTCCAGGCTCTGTGACAACTCGTGTTTTCTGCACACTGTTCCATGAGAATCCCTCATGGTGACATCACTTAGGTGCTGTCTACTAAGGCTTTCTCCTCTCTGTGTCGTCACCCATCCTTACAGTGTAGGACGTCCTGCAGGGAATCCCCACGCTGTTCCCCAGAAAACACGTGGAGGCCACGTAAGTATATAACACGCATGTAACGTGGGGTACCAGGCCCCAAAGTTTCTTTAATATGCTGCAGTATTCTGCGTGTCTAGCAGTATTTTCTGAATATTGAATATTTTGAGTGGCAGTTGCTTCCTTTTATAAATTGATGAGGATTAATTATATAAAAAGTATATATCAGTGGTTCTCAGCCTTGGCTGCACATTAGAATTAAGCATCCAGGGAGCTTTTAAAAATTTACTAATGTCCACACCATGACAATACGAATTAAATCAGAACCTCCAGCAAGAGACTTGTTTCCATAATTTAAAAAAAAGTTTACCAAAGTGAATCTAATGTGCAGCTAAAGTTAAGATGGCTTAATAGATTTATAATTTTGTGAATATTGTATTTATTGCATTTCACTTCAAGACTTGTAGCATTGTCTGATAAATGTCTTGAGTGGTTCTTGGGTGGGTGGTGTTGTTAGGTGCCGTCAAGTCGGTATCCGACTCATAGTGACCCTACGTACAACAGGCAAAACACTATTGTCAGTGCTTCTTTGCTATTCATTGGTTTTTCAATGCTGATTGTTTTTCAGGAGTGGGTTGCCAGATCATTCTCCCAAGCCTACAGCCCCTGGTGTTCCCAGGTGGTCTCCCATCCAAGTAGTAACCAGGCCCGACCCTGCTTAGCTTCCGAGATCTGACAGAATTGGATACCACAGTGGTATGGCTGCAGGCCACATTCTTGGGTTAGATAACCACTTATAGAAGGCCTTTGTAGAATTTTTTTAAATGACCATTGTTTGACATTTCTAAGTCTAGAAAACCTGCAGCCATACCACTGTGGTGTCTGATCCTGTCAGATCTCGGAAACTAAGCAGGGTCAGGCCTGGTTAGTCGTAGGATGGGAGACCACCTGGGAACACCAGGCACTGTAGGCTTTGGAAAAGGACCCGGCAACCCACTCCTGAAATAATCAGCCATTGAAAACCCTATGAATAGCAGAGAAGCACTGACAATAGTGTTTTGCCTATTGTACATGGGGTCGCCATGACTCGGACACTGACTTGAGGGCACATAACAACAACAAATCTAGAAAGCTTATCTAGTTTTATTTTGTATAGTCTTAGTTATACAAATTAGCATAGTTCTCCAGACTTAGGGTTAAAAAAATTAATGTGGCTTAATAGAATTTAAACTCATCTGAAATGCAAACAAAAAGATGTCAGAAGTGTCTGTGTCTCATTGATGCTCATGGATACAACATGGGTGTGGGGAGAGACAGCAAATTTTGTGTGAGGCAATAATTTCTGTGGATGAACTTGGAAAAGATGTCTGAGAACTGTTTTAATAATTGGATACAGTGATGATGTTGTTAGGTGCCATGGAATCATGTCCGACTCATAGTGACCCTCATAGGGTTTTCAGTGGCTGATTGTTTCTGGATTGTCTTGGGAGTGGACTGCCACATCCTTCTTCCATTTTTGGGGTGCTGGGAATTGAACCCGGGACCTCAGAGACTGCAGAGTGGCTCTCTACCAACTGAGCTAAATCCCAGCCCCTGAATACAGTGATAGTGCTCTTGAAATATACATTTAGGGAGATAAGTATTTATGCTAAATGAGGATGTTATTGACATTACTTATCCCAGAATGTAACAGGTAACTATATTTCATACCCATGTCTCCACATAGACCTATTGCCAATGGCACATTGGACAAAAAACAATGAGAAAAAGGAGACTGACATTTTTATAACCCTAAAATTCCTTTCACTCATTTACACATTACTCATTCACTCTACACGTTTAAATTCTGTTTTGACAACCTAACTCATTGCTAGCAATAACACTCCTTTCCAAATTCAGAAGTTTCCATTTTGCCATGGTACATACACTATATCTTCCTAAGGTTATTTTACTTTTATAATTTTGTGTTATAAGTATGGGGAAATGAGCAATTTTAATTTTTCTTCTATATCATTAAGCTGTTATAAACACCATGAGACGTTTTTAATAAAAAATGTATAACATTTATGGTTTATCCTTTTGATGTTTTTATCAACATATGTCATTTTAAAAGAGGCTATTGAAAATGTTAGGTGTGTGTCATTTTCAAAGGTGGTATTTATTATCATAAATTGAAACTACCTACTTGGTAATATGAACTTAATAATCAAACAGCAAGTCTTCATTATAAAAGAATTATAGTCTTTTCACTTTCAGAGTTCCTAGGAGTCAGTTTGCTTTTACATGGTGTGGAGTAAAATATACTAGTACTGAAAAGATACTTCTGAAATGTCAGTTTAGTGGAATAGATCTTCAAAGGCATAATGTTCTTTCTTTGGGAAAGTGGCTTCCAACTTACTGCAGTTTATGCTTATGGGGAGTAACAGTAATAATGTTTTATTTTTGTATAGTTCTTTGAAACATATAAAATGTTTATAAGTAATTAGGTGAAGATATTTATAAGAGTTCTTATTGAAGGAGAGTTTAATGATAGTTCATGAACTCCAAGGAAAATAAAGTTTAATTTGTCTCTGAAGGGAAGAAGGTTATATTTCTCTGCTTAAGACCATCCTTTTTAGTTCACTTCCATGTTTGATTCTTTGATTAATGTTTACAGGTTTTGCTGTCAAGTTTCAATTATGTTATTTTGAAGTAGTCTGAATACTGCGCATTATACAATACACAGATGGATAACCCATCCCCAATTTAGTGAAATATGTCTCGGATACTCTTGACTGCAGAATTGTAACCCTTCACAAGTGTCTTGGGAAATACTGAATTTAGAGGCTATTTTTCATGCAGACCTTCAGACAGAATTTTATATCATTAGTCTCCAGTGATCTATAAATGGTAGTTGAACTTGGCATTGCCCTGGAGTCATCCTGAGGTAGTGGAAAAGCCTTACCTTCAGAGTCACGCTGGTGTGGGGTTGAATCCCAATCATGTGATTTGGATTAGTTACCCTAATGTGCTTGACTCTCAGTCTCCTCTGTAATTGGTTAAAGTATCTTCACAGGGGTATTGTGAGGAAAGTGGTTGGCACAGTGAGATGGTTTTGAGAAGCATTTCTAATAGCGCTGTGTGAGGAAGAAATATTCCTAGAGACAAAACCTGCCTGGTGTCCTTCCACCTGTCCAGCTGTAATAGCAGGGGCTGCAGAAGCTGCCCCATGTATAATTCTTCCTTCATTTCTCTTGGCATTAGAGAAGCTATGCGTTTTTCTGGCTATGGCACTAAATATTAATAGGCCAACTAGAGGCTGGTGATCAGAAGTGAGGCCATCGTTTTACGATAACCATCAAGCAATTTTAGAGGAACCATTTACGTTAAAGCAGGTTTGGTAAATAGTGGATACAGGTACCTCTCGGGCTGTCTATATACCTGATAGAAAAAAGACTTGAAGTCTCTTTATATACCCCTCTTTTCATAACTAGTACCACTTATGAGGAGAAAACAAGGCCTCCCCCAGTCAACTGGGCAATATGCTTCAGCCCATGTAGTATATGAGTTACACTAGAAAGATTAAAATCCTATCAGTTGCTATTTCTAGGCACAAAATAGTCTGGGAGTCACGAGCCATAATTAAAATCGATTATCAGTTAGAATTTCTGTTGCCATCTGTGACTTTTCTCTGCCCTTGCTGGAAATGTGGGCCTTTATTTCTGTAAACTGTTACTGCCCTGCTTGTGTTTTCCATCCTGTTGTCATTGTTCACCCTCTTGCCATTTCTTGGGCCTAATTACCTGGTAGTCTCCCTACCTACTTTGCAGTTTTGTCCAGTGTCGAGAAGAATGCACCAGCAGCCATGAGCCTGGGCATGTGGTGGAGGCTTGTTGCCCAGTCCAGGTGGAAGTCTCAGGGTCTGCATTCTAACTGCAGCCCCAGGTGGTCTTCCTGTTGGGACGCTCTGGGCTGGTGGCGTATGTTTTACTCACACCTCTGAAAAGGATGGTTGGCGACAACATGAAGCCTTGTTGGTGATCCAGTCTTGCCATTTATTTTCTGGGTTCATGTTGTGAGTCTGGTGAAGCAAAGTATTATTCTAAAGAACATGATCTGACTGAGCTTATGGAAAGAAGTTTAGCAGAAAGCTCTCTGCCTTGGCAGTTGGCTTCCCGCTCTCACTATTTGTCATCTGTATGTGACTTTGGACACCTTGCTTAGAGTCTCAGTGTCAGATTTTCTTTTGCAAAGTAGAACGCCAATGCTCAACATGCCTGTTTTTCTGTGGGCTGTTAGGAGGACCAGCTCCAGTGAGGTCACGTGTGTGGAAGTGCTTTGGCGAAGCCAGAAGGTGCGATTGTTACTGCTGATGGGATGGAGATGATGTGCCTTCAGGCTGTGGGAGCCCTGTTTGTTACGGATCATGATGGCTTTGCTAAGTAGTTACTGTGGTCATCACAACTGGTTTCTGTATTATCTTCAGTGTTACACTTAGATGTTAACTTGGCAGTTTTCTGGTGAGGGTGGAAGTTCTGATTTCCAAGTGGATGTATTTGTACACAGGAGCCGCCGAAGTAGATTGAATGCATGCTCAGGATAAATTGTGTGTTATTAATGAAGTTTGGTATATACTGTGTTGATGAATAAAATTGCCTTAATTCAGATGGATCCTATTGTGATTATATAACATTTTTTAGCCTGTAGCCATACCACTGTGGCGACGGATCCCATCAGATCTTGGAAGAGAAGCAGGGTTGGGCCTGCTTAGTGGAGACTGTCTGGGAACACCAGGTGCCTTAGGCTTGGGAGAAGGACCTGGCAATCCTCCCTCCCCCCCCCAAAAAAAAAATCTGCCATTGAAAACCCTATGAATAGCAGAGAAGCACTAATGATACTGTTTCACCTGTTGTAGGAAGGTTCGCTCTGAGTCAGACACCCGCCTGACAGCACCTAAGAACAACGACATTTTTCAATGACATGCTATTTTTTGTCTTTGATGTATGATGATTCCCTTTATTTTACAAGTACACAGTTCCCGAGTTCCAAAGAGCAGTAGGGTGTAATTCTAATCACATGTCCTGTGGTGACTCTTTACACACACACAGCTTTTTTTTTTTTTAACCATGCAGACTCTTCCATGTAGGTTATTCTGAGCTAATTTTTATTTGCATATAATGATGTTCTTTGGATGTCTTTCCATCCATTCCATCCAGATCAAACGCATTCTTTCTTACTGTGCAGAATATCCAAGTTTGGATGTGGCAGAATTTAAGTTTCCTGTTGATGAAAATTTAAATCATTCCCAGTGTTCACTCTTAGAGTGTTACAGTCAGTGTCCTAATGCATATGTGATATATATCTTTGGATGTTGCTCGCATGTGTTCAAATGGTAAATTCCAATTCGAATTGTGGGTCAAAGGATAAAGGCATTTCACATTTTGTTGAGTAGTGCCCTGTTGCTTTCTTAGAAGGTTATACTAATTTGCATTTCAAATAAATTAAAAAAGAAACCAAAACTTAGAGACCGGAAGAATTTAATCTGAGCCAGGTTCTCAGAGAGAGTGACTAGTTGAGTCAACTTTCAAACTCAGACCTGTGCATGCTTGCCCAAAGAACTTGTAGCCCCCAAACTACTAAACCACTCAGGACATAAAAACACCACCTCACAGTGAAATGGGTGTGAGATTATGACTTTGAAGGTGCTGATACTGGCATATTATATTCATGGACAGCGGGAGATAACACTACAGTAGGGGCCTAGGGTCCATCATGTCAAGCCAGTGCCTCAAGAATAACTTTTTTTTGGCGTCCCCTGTGTGTTATGGCCCTCGGGAGAACAGATGATAGCTGTCCTTGGAAATTGTCCTTTATGTGTGACCCAAAAATTATTCTAAACTTCCACTGTGAGCATTTATGATCCCATACTGTTCTACTTACTACAATCATTTGGGACAAGTAAAGGGTACTAACATTTTCTTTCATGAATTCCTTCTTATATTTGTTCTTCCTTTATCTTGTCTGCTTTCCTGTTAGTTCTCTCCAAGCTAGGCTCAGACTGACGCCCATCCGCACCGCCACCCTGTTGTCTCAGTTCTAATGAAAAATGATCTTTCACTCTATGGGCTCTTGAGTTAACTCGTGATTGCAGATTGAAAGTTGCTGTTCTCCTCACCTGAACCCCTGCGCACATACAGCCACTGAGCTGAAGCAAGCCATAGAGGTTTCTTTAAACAATTGCTTTCTCTTATTGCAGTTTTTGCCTTTTGTATTCCTATATTTTTTTACTTATGAGGTCAAGTTGGTTGTTCCCAGTTTATGATTAAAGAAAGCTTATGTGACTTGCTTCAAATGCGAGCCAAAGTCAAAGTTCAAGTTATTCTTTACTATCCACTAGTTTCTGCTTCATTACGAGAAGTCTCCAAGTTACGAAACAGGTTGTGTTCCAAAAATTCATTTGTTAAGTCAGTTATTTGGCAATCAAACTGCATTTTACCACAGTGGAAAAAATATTATAAATGGTAATTCAGTCTCAGCTGCTCTACAAGAATATGCTTAACTCTTCCACAACTAAAAGATGATGCATATGGAATAAGAGTAGGAGAGAATTATAGTTGTGATTCTGGTTACAAAGAAAAAGAAACATTTTTCCTAAAGACAAGCAGATTTAATTAAAAGACAGAAATGGATGAAAGTTATAGAGAATAGTGAGATTTCTGGGTAATGTGAAGGGCATTTGAAATTGATCATACACTGTCCTTAAGCCCAGTTTTACTTTAAAACTAAAGATGTTTGGTTTTGGATGCTTCTCACTAATGTAACTCAGTTGACAACTATTATCATAGTCAAAAGGATTGAATTAAGTATGAAAGAACAGACTACCTGAGATGGTATATTAGCCAACCTGGGATGATAGAAGCAAACCAACAAGCCAGAAATATTCCTTCCTTCTGTCCTCCTGAGGGAAAGGGCAGGAGTTAAGCTTTTCCATTCAGCTCAGTGGATCTCACCAGCAGGGACAGCTCCGCTGAAGCCTGGAGAGAAGACCTGAGGGTTGGAAAAGCCTCTGCTTCCCGTGATTTCCTTGTGCAGTGTTCATACAATGAGAGTTTCTAATTCTGGGAAAACATTGCATGATGGCATCTGTTTATTGCTTCTTTCATTATCCACTTACAAAGAAACATGTTAATTTTTTTTGTAGTAGAGTATGTTGTTATTGTTAGGTGCCACTGAGTCGGTATCCAACTCATAGAGACCCTGTGTACAACAGGCGAAACACTATTATCAGTGCTTCTCTGTTATTCATAGGGTTTTCAACGGTGGATTGATTTTTGGGAATGGGTTACAGGGTCCTTCTCCCAAGCCTACAGCACCTGGTGTTCCCTGTGGTCTCCCATCCAAGGACTAACCAGGCTTGACCCTGCTTAGCTTCCGAGATCTGACGGGATCGGATGCCCCAGTGCTACGGCTGCAGGCGTAGTATAGAGTAGGTTTATGAAAGATACACACCTCTAAGGAGTAATTACTGGGAAAACTGAGGCATCTGGAGAATCTTAGGTAAACTTGGAAAGGAAATTGGAAAGACCTGGGTTTCCGGGGTACCCAGGTATAAGGTTATTTCTGTTCCCCAAAAGAAGGTACCGAAGCCAGAGAACAGGAGAGTTAAGCAGGTTCTTAGAAGGAAAGGTGCCTTGGATGGCCAGAGAGGATGGCGGCCCGAGAGAAGGGAGAGGCGCACATGGTTCCTGGAGAGAAGAGTGAGGGGGGGAGAGGAAGAGAGAGCAGAGAAGAGACGTGTTAAACTTCATGTAACTTTGTAAAAGGCTAGGCTCCTTCATGTCCTTCAGTTTATGTTTTATTCTCACAGCCTTTGCCTGTAGCGTCTCCTTGTGTTAATAATGTAGGGGAGGCCACGTCCTCAGTAAGCAGAAGTTCCAGTGAGCTTTTTGCTGACATACAGTGATGGAAGAAGGCTTAGAATTTGGCCCTCGGGTCCGACTGGAGCTCTGGCCTCCCGTATATGCCATCAGCTCCTATGGCTCCATGCTGGGCCTGTCATCTGCGAAGGTAGACTACGTATCAATGGCCCAAAGTGATTGTACAGAAGAGAGAACGCCAGGTTTACTGTAATTCAGAACTCGGCCATGAGAAAAGGAAGCTTGGGGTTGGGGACCGCTGTCAAAGGTGATGGAAGACGGATCTGCTGACTGGCATTTGTTTGGTTTTAATTTTTTTAGTATATATTTTAAATGTTTTGCCGTTCTACCAAAATAGTTGATAGATTTTTATTACATACATTACTTTCCCTATTTCTTACTGAGTGATGTTTATTTAACTGAATATGTGCACATACGTGTGTATGTGTGAGAAACTCTGAGAGGCAGATGTGCTAACTGTGCATTCTAGTACAAGAAGTACCTTCTGGGCAAGCTACTGTCACAGATCGGGACTCTGTACATTCTTTGGCGTGTTCTGCTCAAAAATGCCCCGGCATAGTAGTTGATACACTGGAAAAAGCTGTGCGCAGGACCTGTCTTCCTGTGCGATCCAGGTTAGACCACTGTGCACGCAGCCTGAACAGACATGGTTTCTCCAGCCACCTGTGTCCGCCAGAGGTGGAGAGGGACCATAGAGCGGAGAGCCTGCAGTGTTGGTGGGAGACAGGACGGTTTCCTTGCAGGCTTGCGTGTGTAACTGGAATACACCCGAGGCATCTGGTGACCTGCTTTCCTTACTGTAAATTCCTAGGTGTTTTGGGTATGTTGCTCAGCGAGTGGTGGGATGGGCCAGCATAGAAAGAGATGAGGTTGTCCTTTTGTTGTTTTGTTTTTTGCTTTTGCTTGCTAATTGGACAAACATTGCACTGGCAACTTGAGTATGGGAAGGTTTCCTGCGTGTTGAAGGCCTGGATCCTTCGATGGAAGGAAGGTGTTAAGGAAGAAACCTCTCCTCTGAAGCAAATCTCGTTCATTGCACATTTTCCTTGTGTAGTGTATTAATATAGAAAACACATTGATTCCTGGGCTACTTACATAGCATGCTTATTAATTTCTGGCATTAGTGTATTCATTGACTTAGAGGGTGAAATTTTTGCATCTGATAATTTTGATTGTGAAGATTCTTAGCTCACTAGTTTTTGTTTTGCTTATGCCTGTTCTGGGACTTGAGTGACTTAGAGAAAGAAATCTTACATTCTTAAGATTTTTCTACGACATAAAGCCTTCTTAAGACTGGTCACTTCATTTTAACCCACGCACATCCACCTGATTGTGCTCAGAGTGGCCTTTCCTTCTGCCTGTCATTCCTAGATCAGGCCTCTCCAGCATGACGCTGCTGACGAGTTGAGGGTGATGTCTCCTCCTCTCCATCCCCACCTATGCTGGTTCTTACTGGATCCTCACACCTCTAGCACAGGCAGGGAGGAAAGGCACTGTGAGGAGAGGGAGTGGGGACGGTGGCCAGTGAGGACGGAGGCCCCTGCGCACACAGAGGAGCCGGAGGAGCGAGTGCGCGAGTGCTGGCTGCTCAGCGCAGGGGCTGCTGGCTTCCCGCTGCTCTCACCCCTTCCACACAGCTGCATGTAGACAGCTTACGTGTCTGTCTTAGGTATTTCCTGCCTGCTTATTATTGTTAGGTGCCATCAAGTCGGGTCTGACTGATAGTGACCCTGTGTATAACAGAATGAAACACTCCCCAAGTCTGTGCCAGAATCTGATCTTTTTAATGTTTAAGCTCATTGTTGCAGACACTGGGTCAGTCTATCTAGTTTAGGGTTTTCCTTTTTTGTTGGTGTTGACCTGTCACTCCCCCAAACATGATGTCCTTCTCCAGGAATTGATCTCTCCAAATGACTGCATGTCTGAAATATGTAAGACGCAGTCTGGCCATCCTTGCTTCCACGGAGCACTCTGATTGCACTTCTTCTAGGACAGATCTGTTGGTTCCTTTGGCAGTCAATGGTATATTCAATATTCGTCCCCAGCACCAAAATTCAAAAGCATTACTTCTTCTCCTGTTTCCCTTATTCAATGTCCCGCTTTCACAAGCATATGATGTGATCGAAAATACCATGGCGTGAGTCAGGTGCACCTTCATCTTCAACATGACATCATAACTTTTCAACATCTAAAAGAGGTCTTTTGCAACAGCTTTTCCCAGTGCAGTGCATGTTTTGATTTCTTGGCTGGTTCTTCTGTGGCTGTTGATTGTAGAACCAAGTAAAGCAAAATCTTGGACAAGCAAAATCTTGCACACCTGTAATCCCAGCAACTCGAGAGGCAGAGGCAGGAGGATCGCAAGTTCGAGACCAGAGGCAGTCTGCATAATTTAGCAAGACCCTGTCTCAAAAAGTAAAAAAAAAGGGCTGGGGTTGCAGCTCAGTGGTACAGAATTTGGAAAGCACACAAGCATGAGACCCTGGGTTCAACCCCGAGTAATGCAAAAAAAAAAAAAAAAAAAAAAATCTGGACAACCTCAGTCTCTTCTCTGTTTTTACTGAAGGTGCCTGCTTATAGCTGGTGATTTTGTATTGCTTTCTTTTGTAGGACCAAGGAATTGGAGCATGGCCATGAGCAGTGGAAACAACGATTTTGTGGTTCTGAGCAATGGCAGCATCACAGCCAGTGCTCCCAGCCCCAGCCCCCTCGCCCCCTGCAGTGGAGACCTTGCAGCCCAGCAGCTCACATCCAAAGAGGCAGCGAGGACAAAAGTGAGTCCAAACGGATGCCTGCAGCTTAATGGCACCGTGAAGTCATCCTTTCTGCCTTTAGACAACCAAAGAACGCCTCCGACGCTCCCCCAGTGCTGCCGTCCCTGCCCCTTCCATCACCCTCTGCCCAGCCACAGTCACCCCGAGTGCCCCGCGGCGCCCTCTGCCTTGGCCTCATGCTGCATGCAGCCGCCCTCCGAGTACTCTGCAGCTCTGTGTCCCAGCCACTCCGCCACGTATCCAGCTGCGTGCTGCCTGCGGCCTTTGCCCTCCTTCTGCCTGCATCACTCGTGGCCCGAGCACTTCCAGCATCAGCCTGTGCCGCAGCACATCGCCAGCATCCGGTGAGTACACGGGAGGGGTTGCTGTCTCTGGCATCCGACTGGTACCACATAGGGTGCTTACTTGCCCAGGAGGAGAGGAGAGGAGGGTGTCAGGAAGGAAAACCAGTACAAATGCTTGTTTCGTGGATTGCGTGAAGCCTACTAAAATTCAGATGAAGTAACATATCTGTTGTATCCATTGACTCTTAGTCAATTCTATGCTCTGTGTCCTCTTCCCTGTCTGCAAACTAATTAGGAATCCCTGCTAAACCTGGAGTTCAGTAAAGAGTTTTATTGTTAGCAGGTTCTGTTATTGCATGTAGGAAGTAGATTTGTGATGAGCTGTCTATACATCAGTCCTTTTATTTGTATTGTTAATAGTAGTCAACCTTCATGCAAAAGAAGAGGCTGTACTCAACGATTTCTATTCATACGGTTTTGGTGACTATAAAATCTGACAAAAGTGACAATTTGTTTTATACTGGGTAAAACCTATAAATCTGTAGCACAGGGCCTTAAAAAATGTTTTTTGTAAAACATTTTCAGAACTAGTAGCTTGAATAGTGCTAGAAAGAAATCTATATTGTCAGCCTTATCCCTCTCTCAGCTCATGGTTTCTTTTAAGTCACATTCACTGCAGGTAAGTGTGGTTCATACTTGTAGGTAATAAAATTTCCTAATGAACTAAAAAGAGAACATTGTGCTTTTAAAATTAAAATTAAATCTTAAAATTAAAGGTATAATTTGCATACAGAGCAATGCACGTGTCTTAAGTTTGCAGTTTGATTGGTTTGACAGATGTGTAATCCACGCCTCAGGGTGACAATAGAACATTTCTGTCACCCCAGAAAGTTCTCTCATGCCCACCTCAGTCATTCCCTCTCTTTGTACCAGAAGCCATCACTGTTCTGAGTTCTGGGGCCATCAATTTTGTTTTGCTTGCTTCTAAAACTTCATGCATATGCACAGTACTTCATACATACATACATACATACATACACACATACATACATACAGCGTGTGTTCTTTTGTGTCTGGCAATGTTTGCTCAGCATTACATTTCCAAGATTTACCTAATGGTTATGTGTACTAGTACTTGTTTTTATTGCTGAGAGACAATCCACTATATTCGTGTAGCAAGCTCCTTTCTGGTTAGAGTCAGGCTGAGGAAGAGAGGGATGCTTTTCACCTGTATCAGGTTTCCCACTTTGTCTTTGGAGAGAGGAGGCACAAAATGGGGGAAAAGAAGAAGCAGGTGAGGAAGGGGACAGAGAGGAGAATCCCCTGCGTGTGCTTCCACAGTTCCTGGATACATTTCCATATTTAGTTTGAGAACTTCATAGTTCTGTAACTATGATAAATTCACCAAAGCCACACCTTAGTTTGTCCTGACAGTGTTGGGTTGCATGACCAGATTTGGACAGTTTCCACTTTTAATTACATTGTGTAGTTTGTTCTAAAAATGTAGAGCTATTAATATTTATGTGTTCCAATTGTAAATTATATAGTCACAGAGTGAGATGAGATAAATAGTTCTATGTTTTGAGGCTACCTCTGTATAAAAGGTGTTACAATATTAAAACTCTGGGCAAATCAGCAATTCTTTAAACATTCCAGATTGTGCCAAGATTTTGTGGATTTCTTAATAGCCCAACTCAGAAGGAAGAGAGACCTGTGTACGCTTTGAGTATTGTGCCATCAAAAACCAAACCAGCACGTGAGTGGCCAAGCTCACTGTTGTCTGTTACTGGCCCTGGGCCTCAGCAGTCATGGTGAACTCACTCAGCTGGGCGTGACCACCAGGTTCTCAGACTTGTCCTTGAGGAACTTGTCTCTGGGTATTAACTAGACAGAAAGAATGATGAAAAAGCCAACTGTCTTCCAGAACAGGAATGTGTTATTTAAAGGGAAATTAGACCCAGTAAGGGGCTGGGATTTAGCTCAGTGGGTAGAGCGCTGTGCTGCAGTCTCTGAGGTCCCGAGTTCAATTCCCAGCACCGCAAAAATGGGAGCAGGGCCTGGCAATCCACTCCCAAGGCAATCCCGGAACAGTCAGCCATCGAAAACCTTATGAGGGTCGCTATGAGTCGGATACCAACTCGACGGCACCTAACAACAACAACAACAACAATTAAAAATTTAGCCTGCAGCCATAGCCCTGTGGCATCTGATCCCGTCAGATCTCGGAAGCTAAGCAGGGTCGGGCCTGGTTAGTACCTGGATGGGAGACCGCCTGGAAAAACCAGAAGATGTAGGCTTGGGAGAAGGACCTGGCAACCCCCTCCCAAAAATCAATCTGCCATTGAAAACTCTATTTTAGCCTGCAGCGGTAGCCCTGTGGCATCCAATCCCGTCAGATCTCGGAAGCTAAGCAGGATTGGGCCTGGTTAGTACCTGGATGGGAGACCGCCTGGGAACACCAGAAGCTGTAGGCTTGGGAGAAGGACCTGGCAACCCCCTCCCAAAAAGCAATCTGCCATTGAAAACCCTATGAACAGCAGAGAAGCACTGACAATAGTGTTTCCCCTGTTGAACAGAGGGTCGCTATGAGTCGGATACCGACTCGACGGCACCTAAC
>VMDO01002950.1:53898-154448 GCA_007922755.1 Pedetes capensis | reverse complement strand
GTTGAGGAGCTGGCAGGATAAAATACGGTTCTGTTGTAAAATGAATTAATGCAAATTACCTTTGCTAAAGTGCAACAGCATGAAATGGGATGATACAGAGAACTAAAAATGTAACTATTCTTCACAAAAATACACATGGATATTTTAGGTGAATAATAGGCTAAAAAAAAAACACTGTCAGGTTACCTCCCACCCCTTTTCTTCTTGACATAATATTTGAGATAATGTTATTTTTAGTTATCTGGAAGATAACAAATAAAGGTCATTTTTTTTGGTTTTGATTTACTTTTCATAATGGAGATTCTACTTTGACCTCCTTTAAAATTTTAATCACTACATGTGAGATGTTACTGGATTAAGTATTTTAAAGTTATTCAGGTAAACTACTGAATTTGGCTATAAGATCATTAACCTATTAAAGCACTGGAATTTCATTGCTGCTTTTAATATTTTAATGTAAGATGTGATACTACTGACTTTAGCTTTTTAGCAAGTTTTTAAAAAGGTAGCAGAAGACCCCAGTACATCCCCAAATTCCAATATACCTCTAAAATATATAATGTAAAAATGAACCTGAATGATAAAATATCCTTCAATTTCCAAATGAAACCTGGCGCTCTTTCATGGCAAGGAAGTAATCGGTAAGCTCTCCCACCTTACTAAATACCCTGCCTTGTCTAGTATCTATTAAATAAGCAGAGATGGGAATGGGTAGGTTGGCAACTGCTGTGTTCCTATTTTTGCTAGATTCTAAAGGTTATTAGTCTTCCTGGGGCACCAATGTCAGTCAGTTTAACTTAGTAAGTCTGATTTATTTTAGCATATGATTACTGCTAAAGTAATTCACTTGCATTCCCAATTTAGCACTACCCTAATGACGACTCGTATGTGATTCTCTCTTGCTAGGCTGGGGAAAGGAATTCTCGGCTGTGTATCATAAATATGAGCTCGATGTGCGAAATGAAAAAAACAACTCAACAAATTTGCTGATTTATTGAAAAAAAATGTTACTATACCATTTTTCAAATAAGCAGAGTCTTAAAGTAGTACCAAATGGCCTTAACAATTGGTTGGGGTAGTAGACTGATATGCTAAGTTACAGTCTTTCACAATGAGACAGTCTTGATTCTCCGGAAGGCTCATAATTGTCACTTATCAAGAGAATATGTATTAGCCTGTAGTATAGTAAATTTTTAGTTACATGGTCATATTTATCTGTCAGACTGTTTTCTGATTTTATTTTAGATCTATCAATGCAGAAGCTGGTAAGTGAACTTTTACATTCATGATGTATTTTAAAGAAACTTTTGCTGTTTCTAGTAAATAGATTTTACATGCTTGAAATCCCAGACACATTAAGAGGTGGGGAAGCGCATTGGTATATTTAGCAGCACCTAATTTCATGAGTTTCATACTAGGTGCCAAGAAATTAAGTTGTTCAAATATTTTAGAAATAAATTAAAACAGAATTAGCTGCTCCTCTTCTACCTGCTACCTTACATTTTACTCAAGGCACCTACAATGAAACTTTAAAGTTAAGTAGAGAAAAACTTACCGAGTTGGGATTTTGAAAAATAGTTTGCCATTTGTCCATTGTTGCAAGACTGTTGTTTATGTCTTTTTGTTGACATTTCTGTGGTCTTCCATGGTGGTCTTTTTCTTTTGTTCAATTTGCTAAGAACTTCAGAACTGTCAGAAGGATTCTTGTCAAATTTAACACATTTATTTAACTTACTATTGCTAAATTCATCAGCAAATTTGTCAGTTGAAGGGCTATGGGTTTTAGTATTTTCTCTTTCTTTAGTTTGCTTTTTAAAAGATTTTTGCCTATCAGAATGAGATCTTAAAGTAAAACGTTTTGACTCTTCTATATGTGTCTGATGATTACTTCCACTATCAACAAATTCAGGAGAGTAAATGATGGTATCTAGCTTAAAAGTATTTCTGTGTTCAAGACAGTTGATCTTCCTCAAAAATATTCTACAATCTTTTAAGGTTTTTGACTTCCAGTTACTGGGACTTACATTTCCTACTCTGAGTCCCTTTTCAAAATCTTTTTGGCCGCAACTTGTTCCATTCTCCTTGGCTTCTGACTCAAATTTATTCTGTAAACTAGCACGTGTTTTGAAGTCAGACACTACCGCCACTCTCTCTTGCAGGAAGTCATCCCTGATCTCAGGTGGCAAAATACACTGATTATCTACTGTGCTCTTTCCCTGGAGTGGAATGCCAGCCTGTGGTTCTCCCTCAGTCTTATTTAAAAATTGGTTCTGGCAGAAAAACCTTAAGTTCCTCCTTTTGGAGTTCCAATCAATCGTTCCATGGTTGTGTGGCCTTCCCTCTCTCCTCCACCTTTCGTGGCGTAACCTCTTGTACTCAGTTCTTTTGAATCTAGAGAGTGTTAAATTATTTTTCACATTTAAGATTGGAGAGCTAACCATTTTATGCAGTATATGCAACTTCCCTGCTGACTTTGAAGGAGAAGAGAGTGCAAACTTTTTAAAGTGCTTCCTGAAGGGGCTGGTATTAAAATCACAGTATTTGGTACCTAATTTAATTCCTTTGGTATTTATTACCTCCAAAGGGTTTCGAGCATTTGCTTTTCTAACTAGTGAAAGAGATTGTGTTTCTGTTGTTTGCATAAACCAGGTACGGAGTTCATTTAAATCGTATTTTTTCTGAAAAAGCATTTTTACAGGTGAGACTTCAAGTTCTAAAAGACAAGTTTCCAAAGGGCTGGCAATTTTGAAATTATCATTTTCAATGTATTTTGTTTTATGAGCAAAATTTTCAGCTTCATCTCCACTCACTTGTACCCAAGCATTTGTTATTTGCTCAAATCTATTGTTTAATTCTTCTAGTAAGGAATCATTTGAAGTAGAAGTAGCCCACCACCTGAGCAAAGGGTTTGATGAGAGTATAGGATCCAAGGATACATCAGAAACAGGGACTAATGTGTCATCTCGTGAACACTTCTTTGCATTCCTTGAATGTCTAGTTCCTGGGGTATCTGTGGAAGCTATTTTTATCCTTGACTGCCTATGTTTTTTCTTCTGAATTTTGCCTTTCTGTAAATGGAGTTTATATGATTTATGAAGCAGAGTATTTCTATAAATAAGTGAGCTAGAAGATGCTAATGAATGTAAAATGTGCAGAGATGGTTTTCTGTCCTTAACAGAATGTCTCAAAGGTATAGTAGCAACCATCCTTTTGGACTCATCCTTAAATATGTCAGCTTCGTTGTGCCTTGCTTGATCCATCTTATTGCCTTCTTGGTCATATTTTTCTTCAGGCAGGGTTTTTTCTAAGGTGTTCTCCTGTTCTAAAGGAGGTAAGCAGCTGCTAATACTTACTTCTCTTTCCTGAGGTGAAATTCTATTAATGGTCACAGATATGCCAGAGATTTTTACTTTTGGGGGTCTACCAGGCTTCCTAATTATTGCCAAAGGCTTCTGATTTGGTCGAGTAATATTCTTGGAAGGCTGAGGTATCACAGACTTGTTCTTGATAGGTCTAACATACTCAAAGCCAGATCCAAAGATCTCACTTTCAGAAGTCAGGCTTGACAAAGCACTTACTCTTTCACTCAACTCAATTTCATGTTCTCTAATATTTCTGAGACTATTACAGTCAGTTGGAAAATCAGCTATGTTATTGTTCAATGGCATGATATTGTTGATGTTTATACTTCCTTCAGAAACATGCCTTTTAGTTCTTCTTGACCTTCCATAAATAACGGTTACTGTAATACTCTTTTTATCCGTACCTTCTTTTACTTCTGATATGAGAGATTCTGGGCTTTTCCTTCCAGTACTAAAGGATTCATTTTTGCAAACAGTGATAGCTGTTTTAGGTTTTGGTGGTCTTCCAATTGGCCGTTTAATCTGTTTCACAACTTGGGGACCTATTTTTTTAGGTCTACCTGGTTTTCTTTTAAAAGATGAATCATTAGCACTGCTTGACTTTTCCTTAGGTTCTTCTTGTTGTTTATCAGTATTTAAATCATCTGTAAACACTGCAGAAGATTCTGCCATTTCTTTTGCACCACTGAATTTGTTTAGTTCTCTTTGAAAAGTGTTAGTATCATAATGATTAGAACTGTAATTTTCAAAGTTTGCCTCTGGGATATATTCATTTGTTTCTGCTTTTTTTCCAATTACATGATGGGTTGTACGTTTTCCAGAATTAAAATCAACATTCAATTGTGAAGTACCGACTGAAGTTAAACTATACTTGACTCCTTCACTGCTTTTGATCTCAGATAAAAACATGAGTTTGATAGGACTAGAATAGTTAGAAAAAGGAGAGCTTCCAATACCTTCACATTTTGTTGGTACACTTACAACACTGGGAATCAAGCTACCTGTCTCTAAAGTAGATGTTTTTTTTGGATTATCAAGACTTTTGTTATTCAAATCCATTGTAGGCATCCGATGACTTTTGATAATATTGTTGGATGCTATCACAGATTTTGAAAAATTCTGTTCTTTGTGTGTCATTCTATTTAAAGTAAGAGTCATATTTCTCCCACCATTTTGGTCTTTATCATCAATTTCTATCAACTTCTTGGATGTTTTACATCCTTGTGATAATGGCTGTTTATTCCAAGACTTTTGGGCCATATTTATTGTATCTTCCAAACGCTCCACAATTACTTGTAAATTAGAATTCATCGCAATTTTGTTTAAGTCTATATTTTGTGAACTTTCAATTTGAATGTTTTTCACTGCATCTTTTTTTGGTATGGATTCAGATGCTCCTCTGGCCTTAGGGGATTTTTTGAAAACATAATTATTTGTTACATATATAGAATACCATCCTGGAGGCACAATACTTCGTTTAGTTCTGCTAAAAAGTCCAGGAACATCATTTCTCAAAAGCACTCGAGTATTCTCTAGTTTGGGATCATCTTTATTGTTTTGTGAAGTCTTTTTTCCAGCTGCAGCTTTTTCTTGTGATTTTCCTTTGCTCATTTTCACAGGTGAAGTTGTTTTAAAGTTTTCTGAAAATTCATCAAAAGCCAAGTTAGTTTCTAAATTATGAAGCGGTACCTGCAATGACTGTACTGCATAACTTTGTGAAAATGATGTTTCTGCATGATTTTTGTCTTGGAAGCTTTTAGAATTTTGTAAAGAAGGTCCTTGACAATGATGGAATTCTTCTTGATCTGATGAAAATATCTCACCATTATGCATTGATTTCCTTGAATTTTTTTCAGTGTACTTTTTTCTTACAAAATTTTTATCAAGACTAGCAAGTTCTCTTTTTATCTGTAGAGACTGCCTTCTAATCACGGGTGAATCAGGAGAGTGGTGCATTGCAAATAAGGCTTGTTGGCGCTTTTGAAATCTTGTCTGAATAATTTTATTTTCTATCTTTCTATCATGTTGACTAAGTAATTCCATAAAACTATAATCATTGGCCTTTCCATTATGCAAGAGAGATGTTATTAAATCTCCTAGTTTAAAATCATTATCTGTATTAAAATCACTACTAGAAAATTTTACAACGTTTGTCATGTCTGTGGTTTCTATTGATTTTAACTTTTCATTAATGCGATCCATTAAGTCTTGAAAAATAACAGCAGTTTCACTTTTTTCATGATTTGTAGTACAATTATTGCTGGCATCCAAGAGTACAGAATCAGAATTACTGGACTTCTTAGCTTTATGTATTTTGTGCTCATGATCACCCTTGTTGCTGCTTAGTTCTGCTGGTGTTAGAGATGGAGGCTGGTTGGTGTTTGTTTCAAGTTTGTTATTTTCTAAACCTGAATGCTCCGAGATGACATCTTTCAAATTTTCAAAGCCTTCAGTCTGTACTGGTGATAATGGTGGAGGTGAGGGACTTCGAGATCTACAAACATCATTAAGACTGATTGAAAGATCACATATTTCCCTTGACAAAAGAGGACTATGAAAGGTTGATTTTGTAGCTTGAATGTTTGCCAACAGTCCAGAACAGCACCTGTGCGAATTACAACTGTTTGCAATTCCTGTATTCATTACTGTCTTAATGTGCTCAATAGTTACAGTTTGGCAAGATAAACAATGCAATTCTTTAATACAGACTGGCAGAGGCACTAAACCAAAGCTTTGTCTTTCATTTTGTAAACACCCTCTTTCTGCCAGTCTATATTCACAACTACAGAATAGACCATGTAAATCATCTTCAAATAGGGGCTTTTGAGATTCTGAAGACACAGCACATGATGCATTACAACAGCAAAGAGAAGCAGCATTCTGCTCTTGGACTAGAAATTTCAACATAGCCAAAACTTGTTGCTGGTGATGTGTGCACAAAGATTCCAAAACTTTGCTTAATGCTGATTTTCTTTTTTCCATTTTAGTAGCTTCCTCTGATTTTGGATCAACAGTTGAACTAAAAATAAAAATCAAACAAAAAATGAATTACAGCAAAAATACCATTATAAGGAGTTATCATTATGACAGAGCTTGAACAAGATATTTTGGTATTGCTGGTCTCCTGATTCCTATAGAGCTGCAATAATGACATCTTGATTATTGTTTAGCAAAAATATAATGAAGCTCTAATTATAATTTCCTATAATAAAGTATGCCTGCAGCCGTAGCCCTGTGGCATCCGATCCCATCAGATCTCGGAAGCTAAGCAGGGTCAGGCCTGGTTAGTACTTGGATGGGAGACCGCCAGGGAACACCAGATACTGCAGGCTTGGGAGGACTGGCAACCTGCTCCCAATAGTCAATCTGCCATTGAAAACCCTATGAACAGCAGAGAAAGCACTGACAATAGTGTTTCGCCTGTTGTATGTAGGGTCGCTATGAGTCGAATACCGACTCGACGGCACCTAACAACAGCAGCATAATAAAGTGTTAAGAGTCAAAGTATAGCCCTATTTTTTCAATATAAAAGGTGCTAATTATACATATATTTACATATTGATATATTAAGTGTTTTGGATACATTAATAATATTTAAAGGAAAGTGATTCAGAGTGAATTTTTTTGTAAGGCAGACATTTTGTAAGTTATTTTGATAATTATCAGTCTATGTTAGTGCACATAAGGAAACTAAGATGTAGAAGTAACACCTTTATTTAAAACATATTTTAAGGTAGTGAAAATCAAATTACTAATAAAAGAAAGCTCTGCATAGTCATAAGGAAAATTAAGGAATTTAGATGTCACATAAATAACAGAGTGTCTTTTCTGAGATTAAGCTGCAGGCATTTTAACCTAATAAGAAATTTAAAAATGGAAGCTATTTAAAAAGAAATCTATTTTTAATACTAAAGTAACTACAGGAAAATTAAAGGCATTACTTACCTAATTACTAAATTTCAAATGCTAGAAGATATCCTAACTGCAGAAACTAATATACTTCTAACTTTAACTAAGAACCAGGATTTCTTATTGATCAATTTTAAAAAAATCTGTAATTTTTAAATCCAATACCAGCAGCAAGAAGAATATATCAAAAGAATTCTGTTTCAGAAAAGTATCCATTTTAATTAAACATATCACCAAACTCTGTACATGAAAATAGCCTCTCTTCTGATTTGTTACATCTGTTATTGTTAATAGTTCCTGGTTTGTAGAAATTTTATTTAAGGTTAGAATTGGGATTTACCAATTATGAGTGGTAACTAAATGTATTTTGTTTAAATAAAGGATTAAGATGCTTGTGATGTATTAAAATTTAAAGGTTTTTTCTTTTAAAACAAGAAGTGGAGTTAAGATTTTTGTTTTGCTCCCTAAAACTGGCATAACCTATTTCACAGATAAGTATGTAATATTTCATTTACACTTTATAAAAATTATGTTATTTGAATAGTAAAAATATTAAAGCAAATTTTGAACATGATCAAAACTTTTCTGGAAAAAAAACTTCCTATTAGATTCAACCAATGTTTCACTCAAACTAGCACATGATTTAGCATAAAGAAGCTATCAAACAAAAAAAGCTATGAAATCACAATAAAGCTTTTTAAGTCCAATGTTGCCCATAGACAGATAAGATACATGACCCCAGTATCCTTTCCCTCCTGAAAATATTTTTAAATAAAAAGGCTCAAAATATCTGGACATATGTAATTCAAAAGTTTTTAAAGTGATATTATATTTGTTAATTAGTAATTAAAGAGAGAATTTACATTGTTTCTTGGGAAAGTACATTGCACTGTATTTAGTATCCTTTCAAAACAGTTCCTAAAATGGTCAAAGGCATTTTTCTGTTAAGAAGTCATGTATAAAGAAACAATCAAGGGCTCTGAGGATAGCTCAGTGGTAAGGTATGTGCTTAGCATGTGCAAGGACCTTGGTTTAATTTCCAGAACCGTAACAAATAAATAAGTCCTGTTAAAGTAGAAATAATCAAAACAAACTAGTGTTAAGTAATTTGGAAAAAAGGACATAACTTCAACTTGAGGAAACTCATAAAATTATGAAAACCACTTATTTTTATAAGCCTTTTCTGACATCCAGGAAATCTATACTCCAGAAGACTTTCCCCATTCAGTTCATTATTTTTAATAATGAAATTTCAAAAATACTACCGTGGCCAACAATTCCCATCTAATGTTACATGAAGAACAGCTTAATAAAGGTACTAATTAGATATTCAGATATTAGATTATATCTTATATATCAAAGTGGATAATGAAATCCTCAAATTATAGAACTCTACAATACATTTATAAGGCTTCAATTTTTTTCCTTATGTCTTGTGTATTAGAATCTCAAAGAAAAACCTAATTGAGTAAATCAAATACATCTAAATGCTTCCAATCTGCAATTTATTCAAGAAATTAAAGGCGTTAAAATTGTATTTTTCAGATTGCATGATCATTCTTCATGTTAAATATTGTCTAACCTCCTGTTTTATTTGTAAACCAAAACATCCTGCCTATTTTTGCATGTTACTATTCATTTTTTTTCACTGAAGTATTTCTTTGAAAATGTCAATTTCTAATACTAATTTTAATAAAAGTCCTTCCTATAGAGAATCAAAGTCAGTGTACTCAGGTTTTTTCTTTTGTTTTCTCTTTTTTTCTTTTACTGAATGAGTAAATCAATCACACACCAACAGTGTTGTAAATATAAGTGCAAAAGCATTGAAGTGCTTTACTACAAATTACAACCTAGAAACACGTTAACTGAACAATTAAAATTCATACAATCAGATTTAGATATATAACAACACAAAGTGGAACAGAATTACAGTACATTTACAACACAAGACAGATACATGAATTCATTAGAAAATATTGTAATAAATAATTCATGAATTATAGTGCAATTGATTTATGCATAAATAACTAATTGCCTAACAATCAGTTTATATTAACAAAATCTGTCAAAATCAAGGCAGCCACAGAGCTTTACTAAATTACTGCGACAATGGAAATACTGCAATTAAAAAACAAATACAAGTATTTGTACTGTAAACAACTAAAAAAATCAGTCTCACTAAAGTTAGTATACAATTTAATATAAAATTGTCATTAGCTACCAGAAATGGTTTAAACAACTTTACTGAGCAGTAGTTTTTCTAAAAACAGAGGCACTGTTTTTTCTTTTCCTTCTTTTTATTTTAAATATAAAATACTTGAGGAACATTCAAATAAGTAGAAAGCACGTAAGGGTTGCTTTCACCTTCATTACAAATCTGCTGAAACTGGATTTTTCAGAAAATTGTCAATTAAGTAGTAACTGGTAAGTAAATTTATAAAGTACTTTGAAAGTTTAACATAAAGAACATCTTAATAGAACCAATGGGGAGAAGGGGAACCCATAAATTTCCCTGCCTTTCCTAGTGTGTATAATCAAAAAGTTAACTCAATAATAGAAACTGTTTCTTTTAAAGGTTGTGGGTTGATCATTACTTATAAACTATCAAAAAATATTTTAATTTACTATTTCTGACAAAAAATAAATAATACAAGTACTAAAATGCTGCAAATTAACTATAATACTACCTATAAAACTACTGATCACTGTGAAGTCAATAGCAAAATGATCCCTGATTTATGAATCCTGTAAAGTTTTTGGTCAGGTCATCTTTTAAATGATATAAAAGTGTTCTGTAAGTTTCCCTTTACTATAAACTTCTCAATCGACTTACTAATGTAAATATAGTGTGAGGAATAAAAAAGCTCAATATAATATAAATATTATGTAATGCATTTGAGCCCCCAAAGTTTTGCAAGTAAAATTCTGTATAAAGAGGTCAATAAAATTGTTTTGAAACATTTACTTTACCTTTCTTTACCTTTGTTTTTCAATGGGAGGGGAGGGGAAAATATATTAAATAATCCAAGTTCTGGCCCTCACAAAATATGGCTTAATTCTTTAAAAAGAAAGATGACCCTGACATCTGCTGTTCTGTAATCTATTATGTATATTTTCTTGGGGGGGAAAAAAGAGCAAGAGGATTCATACCCTAGTATGCAGATAACACTAACAGCTGAAAAGGTTCAATATGGATCTCAGAGACCAAATAACTACTTGGTTGTGTATTTTCTCACTCTTCAGTTTGTTTAAATACATGTAAGCAGTGTTTAATAGCTGAAAATTTTCTTTAGTATTACATGTATATGTGATTATTAAATATACACAAACACAAGTGTAGAAACACAAGTATTTAACAAGGTGCACTTATTTTTTAATTCAGCTGTAAGGATTCCTTTTGGACTTAGAAAACTGTCTTAGAAAAATGAGCAGAACCTGAATTTTAACAGAGAAAAGGGGCACTCAGAGAATTTTGAATCTATAAAGCAAATCCTCAGTCTTTATATGGAGGCACATGCTTTATAACATTTTACTACTAAAACTGCATACTCCATAAATCCAATATGAATACTCTGACCCATATTTTAAAACTGCTATATAAAAAGTACTGGTCTCTTATGAGTCTAGTAAAAGTTAAAATGCACTGCCCAGCTTCTAACTACCCAATTAGTAGAGTTTACATTACTGAAAGTTCAAAACAGCTTCAGTGTTAAATATCTGTAAATCTATTCAAGACCCTGAACAAACTGCAAATTTGGTTATTAGCAAAATGATAATGTATCGCCCATCAAAATGAAATCTGCAATTCATTTTGATAAACTGAAAATGTTTTGAAATGTCACAGCAGCAAATATATTAAAGTTACACTGAGGTTTTTCAATAGTAGGAGTGTGTCACAATCCTTAAAATTTAAAGTAGTCATAACATCAACTAACCAGCACATTTAAACCATAATTATCATTCTCAAGCTTTTTTTGTGCACATTATAAACATGCTCTAAGTTGCATTCCAACTTTCTTTTCTAACCTTACACATTAGCTTATTTTTCAAATGAAAAACAAAATTAAATTATTTTAATAATTAAATTTAAATTATTTTTTGTTTTTAGTATTCCATCTTATATTAAAGGATTCTATAGCTGCTGGGGTTAACTATTGTCAGTTTTATTTTTTTTAAGTATATACCTTATAAACCCCAACTTCCTGCTAAATCAACTATTAAATGATAAATATTAAATTTCATTATACATATCCTTTAAGGTTTTCTTTTCTATTCCTGGTGGATGCACTTGAGTGCATTTTGTATTTCATAGAATGCACTGTAGTGTATTAATACTGTATATATTAATTTTTCTTAGTATGGAGATAGGTGTGTATTAAAACTTTGATTGGTTCTTTGACATACTTACAATAAACTGTAGGTATGTATTATAAAAATGTTTACAAACTACTAATATCGTCTTTCCATTATAAGATGGTTTAACTGAATGGATAGAACGTCCTTTCACCAATAAAAATGTTTCACTTGACAATTACTGTTTTCCCACGCTTTATGCTATTGACTACTAAAGAAAACCTGAATCTTTCTCACCTATTTATACAAGGATTAAATACAAACTATCAGAATTAAGTAAGCAACTGTATAATTCTGTCCACAGTGAAAACCCTGAATAAAACTTTTTTTCAAAAGGCATGTAAGTGGTTTTTGAACTGTAAAATTTCATGTCTCCTGTCAGAGTGAGCATTTGTAATTCCCACACGTGTGTATGTAGACACACAGATGCACACCTGTGCACGCACACACACGCAAACACACACATACACGCAAACACACACACATACATACACACAAACATTTTCCTAACAAGTAATCTACACAGGCTTGCTGCTGTTTTTGCAGCTGCCAGTCCCTGAATCTGTCATATTATATAACCCAGTGTCTGGTAATCGTAGTTTCTTCTTCGGAGGAGTCTTCAGTGTTCCAGATCTTTCTTTTACCTTGTATTCTAAAGTGCTGTGAGGTACCCCATAAATTCCTTGTGCTTTGGAAACACTCATTTTTCCACTCATTACCATTGCAATAGCCTCTTCCATGATTTCATGATCATACTGCCGATAGCGGCCACGTTTTTTCCTGGGCTGTTTATTATCTTTTCGATCCAATCCATCTTCAGCATTTTCAGAGGTTCCATCCACTGTTCCATTTTTAGAATTAAGACACAAAGGAGAGAGGTCCCCGTGTAGAAAGTAAGAGTCAACACTTGAGTGAGTTACAGGCCCAGAACATTCCACTTTGTTCTGTTTAGGGAGTATGTTTTTCAGTTTTTGGAGAGCTGATCCTTCTAGGACTGAAGAGGTTTTGGAAACTTGATACATGACATCCAACAGACCAGAACCATCAGGCTGTGATTTTGAAACAGAACTTACTCGGAGCTGAGGAATTTTTAACTGTATAGTAGGATTTGGAGTTTCATATTGAAGGCTTTCATTTTTTTCTTTAAACTGAGTAACCATTTTCTGTAGAGTTAACTGATGGAGGTAACTGGAAGCTGTTGGGAATTTTAATTCTGAGGTTTCAAGTAAATTGAGTTTACTTTTTTCTGTGCGCTCTGCTTGAGCTCTTGCCCACAAGGCTACTTTCTGCAGCACTGCACAAGTTTCTTTACTGTCTTTATATGAGTAACTATCATTGAAATCTCGAGTTTTGTTTTTAAAGGATGCAGGCTTCCCTGCTGGTAAGGCTTCTAAGTGGAGAAGTAAAGTTTTTTGAGGTATGCCATAAAGTATGCCTGCTTTATTTATGTCCAGTGCTCCAGACTGAATGTCTTTCAAAGCTTTTGAGAGCAAACCATCTGCAAACTCAGCACTTCTTTCCACATAGTCCTCTCTGTTTCTGTGTAGTCTCCTGGATGGATGGAATGAAACGATGGTAAACTGATGCATGAGAGACTCTCACACAGCTATGGAAGGGGAGGGTCCACTCCTTTATTATACTCCTTGCTTAGGTAACATCACTGCTTATGACACTTTTAAGTCTGTGAGATGTAGTAGTTACTCCTTATCAAAGCAAATGCTACGTCCTGGTAGGACAATGTGCCAATGATACGGTGGCCTCAACGGGCAGACCTTCCAAGAACATAAAGTCCTAACTCAGTTTTGTACAATTATTCTCATGATGTTGCTATTCCTCTGAAAGATGCTTGCAGAGCAACACTTATAATTTTTATTGTACAATTAGAGTTCCATTATTAAAAATACCCAAATCCTAAAGGAGTTTTTGTTAGTAGAAAACGTGACGTTACCGCTAAACAAGTAATAAAAGAGTCAACCCATTTAAAGGAAATTTGTAGCAGCAAGAATATTTCCAACACAGACATCCCATACTTCCACAAGACTAATTTTCTTCTAGATCAAAACTTAAAATTTGAAAAAAAGATGCATTTGAATAATTTCATTTTAGATATTATAAGTTATTTCTATTTTGAATGTATCACTATAATTTTCAGTTTCTGAAATCGAAAGCTTACTATACCCTATGACTCAAGTGCTACTATAGCCTTGGTTGAAACAAATTACACTCTGTATCTCAGATTTAAATGTGACAAAAAAGCTTTCTATGCAGTAAGATAATGGGAAGGTACAAAAGTTACAAAAAAAAATAAATAAAAAAAAATCCAGAACTCCAACAGAACAGCATTTCACTAGTAATTATTTATTCAAATTAAGGACAGCTTTCAAAACACGAAAAGATTTTCTGTGGTGATTATCAGATATATTAAGTCATTTGCCACCACATCTAAAGCACAATGAAAAAAATGTAAATTCTATAGGCTAGCTTTAAGAATTAGCATACAATAGTTTTAGAATTTGTTTGTTGTTTTGGAAAATTAAAAGCCGAAATTACGTATTTCCCTTAAAATTGCCTCTTGAGTATCTGAAGTTCTACTTGTCCTGCTTCTTCATTTGTATGCTATGATTAAGATGGTCGTTCATTTTAGCAACATGAACTAAAGTTTGGTGATTGTTCTGATAACTTTTCTTTAACAGAAAGAATAAAAAAAGAAAGAGAGGACAAATGGGAAGCATGAAAGAGACACATTTATGAGTGACAGAAACTCTGGAGGAAAACTATGTCAGCACTACTCTGAATAGTATTAAGATTACTCTGCAAAGATAATCTTATATTAATATCAAATTATATTTCCTAGATATTGCTTACCCAGCCATTGAATTTTCAGAAGAAGGATCACATAGGGATGACTCTTCAGATTTTATGCTGGTTTTCTTTGTAGAGAGATCTAACACTCCATCCCCTATAATTTTTGCAAGAAAAAACACTTTACATTTGTAACAGAAAGGCAATCCTTATATTTTATCATTTCATATTTTGCTAATCTACCACTGAGCTTAAATTAACATTTGTATTTGCTATGTGGCCATAACCTATTCATCTTGAATGATTTTATCAACAGGACATGACTGGGAAGGCACTACTTAGGAAAAAAAAAAAAATAGAAAAAAAAAAAGAGAGCAGAGCAAGAGCTGGCACTGCCAGATGACCTGAGGAAACTAACGGGCTTTTGATACAAAACCTGCTTAAAATCCATTCTTGGTCACCTCTCCTACCATTTCATAGTGAAAAGTCACTTAATTGCTTATGCATGACTGTTTTTCATTCACTGCTGCCCACATGATAGTTTGGGAAGTTGAGAGAGATAAAAGTTGTAAATAACAGAATAGAAAATGTAATGATGAGTAAGAAAAGTAATTAGTATTTACTAGAAATAGAAATATGGGGCATGCATACTTTAGGCAAACTGTTGGGTCTATAACCAATTTATTTCCTAGAACTCAGTGTAAAATTTTACTATTTTGAATTATTAAGTGTATAGTATCTTTGTGGTTATATCTATGACAGGAGGAGGATACAACTTATAACAATCTAACTTTAGGGAAAACAACCTGGTATAAAACAAACACCTAAGTATTTGTTATTAATGTATGGTAATTTTTATTACTGTTATAATACTGAACTTACATAAATAAAACTTTGATGATTCAGATATTAATCTGACATGCTTCAGGTCAAAGACAATAAACTATGAATTTAAAATCTAGCAATAAACAATACTGTAAATTAATGTCTTTATTGTTAGCTACAAAAACTGAGAATTTAAGTTGTAGGAAAGGAATTATTACAAGAAAATACATGCTTAAAAATATACTAAAGAATTCAACTGGGGTTAAAAAAAATCACCTGGGTTTTACTATTCCTGTATCAATTTATGTAACACTTAAGCAACCAGATACAAAGATGAAAAAATAAAACACACTATCTCTACCTCCTATGTAGAATTGAACAGTTATGCAGTGCATACTATGTACAAAAACACTGTTTTAGGAGAGCAGCAGTAAAAAAAAAAAAATCACACAAAGTACCTATTGTCATGGTGCTCGGGATAGTGAGATATCACACAACACTATTACCACCAATTATGACAATGCTGTTTAGGAAAATAATGAAGAGTAAGCTGCTAAAGTAATGAGGGCAGGGCTGAGGAGCTGCCTTTCTGTATTTTGTTTTTTGGGGACAGGGTCTCACTATGAGGCCGGGATGGTTTTGAACTTGCCATCCTCCTGCCTCAGCCTTCTGCATGCTAGAAGTACAGACGTGAGCTGCCATGCCTAGATCAGAAGGCTGCTATTTTGTAGCCTTACTGGTGCGGGCCTCTTTGATTTAATGGGATCCTGAACAAGGTGAGGGCCATTAACCAAGCAGCTATACTGCAGAAAGCTTCTAGGGAGATCAGTTTTTGTAGAAGCTGTCATATTGAAGGTGTGGAATGTTAGAATTGCAAAGGGGCTACAGAAGCTGGAACAGAACGAGGTAAGATCAGAAATGCAGGAAAAGGCCAACGAGGGTCACTTGGGCCATGGTTAGAACTCTGAGTTTTGAGGGAGACAGGAAGTCACTAGATTTTAAAGGACAATCTGCTGTGGAGAGAATGGACTGCAAGAGCCTAAAGGAGGAACAGGGAAACCTTTTGGAAAGGTGCTATTTCTCACCTCTGGGATTCCACACTTTGTCTTGATTTCCTTGGCCTGAAGAATCCTGCTCTTGCCCTGCCTGTGACACTAATCCTAATTCTAACCAAATCTCACTCCTTATTCAATCTTTCAGGATACACTTTGGTCTTGGTGATTATCATCCTTTTAGGTTCCTATACCTGCAACATTTACATGAATTTACATGTATTCTAGTTGCTTATATACTTACTTGCCAGTGTTAACTACTGACTACAATACAAGCTAGCTATAAGAAGGGAGAGAGCATGTCTGTTATATTCACTGATATAACTCTTCCTGCTGGAATTGCTGCTGGTGTTAGGTGCCGAGGTGAGTTTGACTCATGGTGACCCTATGTACAACAGAATGAAACACTCTCTGACACCATGCCACACCCGACACCATATCAGTGCTTCTCTGCCATTCATAGAGTTTTCAATGACTGATTGTCTTGGGATTGTTGTGGATTGTCATGTCCTTCTCCCACTTTTGTGGTGTTGGGAATCAAACCCAGGCCCTCAGAGAGCACAGAGCAGCACTCTATCAACTGAGCTAAATCCCAGCCCTCTGCCTGGAATAGTGCCTGGCATAAGTGTTCAGCAAGTACTTGATAAATAAAATTTTGAAGAATCAGAAGAAATTAAGTATTGAAGGTCGGCAGAGTGCCTATATCTGAAGGGTAAGAGAGATTGGAGAAGTAAACAAAATACCAGGCACATAGTACTTTCCAAAATTGTTAAAGGGCATATCTTGCCCCAGTTCATCCATCTAGCCTAATTTTATACTCAGTTTTCAACTCATCTTATATGTTATAATTCTCACATACCTAACCACTTATAATTAGTTCCTCAAAAAAGTTACACGGTGCCAAGTATGTCACATTGCAGTGCATTATTTCCTCTGCCTAGATGTTCTTTCTACCGATTTGACTAATGTGCCAAATATCTCCTCAAAGTGACACAAGCTTACTTCCTTGTGTCAACAACATCCTATAACACTTAGGACACTATTATGCACGTACTGACTTAGATTTTTTTTTTCCTCCCATGAGACTGAATACCTCAAGGCCAGGGATCATGACTGATTCATTTGTATTTAATTATACACTCATAGAATCCTGGAGCTGGGTGCCTTGGTGCACCCGTATAATCCCAACAACTTGGAAGGCTGAGGCAAGAGGACCATAAGTTTAGGGCCAGAGGCAGACTGTGCAACTTAGTGAGAGACTGTCTCAAAAATAAAAAAGGGGGCCAGAGGAGCCATTTAGTGGTAGAGCACTTGCCTAGCATCTGCAAGGCCCAGAGTTCAATCCCTCAGTACTGAAGGAAAAAAAGAAAACCATAAAGGAAGAAAGAAAGTGCTGGAATCTACTAAAAGAAATAAATACTGTCTTCTCCATGTTTTATTATCTCATTCCTGTTCTTCAGCAATGAAAATTTTACTATTTCAGTAACTTACAAGATCTTAAGAAATGGTTACTGCCTAATATTCTAGTTTATCAGTATTTACTAATTTTGATTTTGTTCATGTTTTACGTACAACTTATAGCATGTAAAATACACTTCTGAACATGTAATGTTTAAATTTTCAGAAAAAAATAATGAAATTTCTCCAATTTTAAACCCTTCTAAGACTTTTGATGTACTCAATTAAAATCTAATATTCCACAAAATAGAAATAACAACAGATAAAGGGGACGCCTTCTTTCTCTTTTTACATCAACTATGTAAAGGAGCCTGTAGTTCCCCAGCTAGGGTAATAAAGATTTGCCTTTTTTGAATCACTATCACACACAGCCCTTGTTGTTGTTGTTGTTGTTGTTGTTGTTGTTAGGTGCCATTGAGTTGGTATCTGACTCATAGCGACCCTATGTACAACAGGTGAAACACTATTGTCAGTGCTTCTCTGCTACTCATAGGGTTTTCAGTGGTGGACTTATTCTTGGGAGTGGGTTGCCAGGTCCTTTTCCCAAGCCTACAGTATCTGGTATTCCCAGGGGGTCTCCTATTCAAGTACTAACCAGGCTCAACCTTGCTTAGCTTCTGAGATCTGATGAGATTGGATGCCACAAGTGCTATGGCTGCAGGCTCTCACACGGTTTTCAATGGCTGATTGTTTCGAGATTGCCTCAGGAGTGGATTGCCATGTCCTTCTCCCATTTTTGCGGTGCTCGGAATCGAACTTGGGACCTCAAAGACTGCAAAGTGGCACTCTACCAACTGAGCTAAGTCCCAGCCCACACACAGACCTAGTGAGAGCTAATTTTAATGAAGATGAACTAGAAGCAAGCACTATTCTATCACTTAGGAGACCTGCCCAGATCAGAGCTATATTTCTGATTCTTTCTCTTTAAGAATTCGAAACAATGACTGCTAAATAATACTTTTACCTTTTTTCCCCCACAGCTCTTTCCCCATATCTAGGCTGCCTATATTAAAATTTTGTTCAAAAAAATTTGATAATTAAAATAACACTTTATAGTCTGTATCTAGTGAAAATGGAAAGCATACACCTACAAATTTGTCACATCACATTAAAAATCTCTAACCAATGAATATTTACACAGTAAACAAAATATACAAATATGTGTAAATGCCTGCAGCTGTAGCCCTGTGGCATCTGATCCCATCAGATCTCGGAAGCTAAGCAGGGTTGGGCCTGGATAGTACTTGGATGGGAGACCGCCTGGGAACACCAGAAGCTGTAGGCTTGGGAGAAGGACCTGGCAACCCCCTCCCAAAAATCAACCTGCCATTGAAAACCCTGTGAACAGCAGAGAAGCACTGACAATAGTGTTTCCCCTGTTGTAAAGAGGGTCGCTATGAGTCGGATACCGACTCGACGGCACCTAACAACAACAACATGTAAATAATTCTAACATGCTATAAGGATTTTTAGATAAATCTGGGGTTCTGTTAGCAGTATTACCACTTATACTTTGCTGCTATCATTATTCTTCTTTCTATCATTAAGGCTATAGCTTAAGAGCTGGAAAAATAATAAAAAAAGTTACCCCTAGGACAGTGTAAATTAGAAAAGCTTAGTAACGGGAGAGACAATTTAAGAAGGATGGAGAAAAAGAAAGATGAGGAATGGGGGCAAGGAGTATTTTCTTGCTTCTGCTGACGATTTATATGTAGCTGAATTCCCTTCACGATGGAGTTATCACATTGTAACTATATTATTTTGTATGAACACAGTTCCACACTATTAACTCAGTACATAAAAATTAAGCACTCTCTGTACTCTTAAATGGAACAGAAGGGGAGTAATTAATCCATTTTTACCACTGCATTTTTCTTATTACATTGTAATTTATTTCCCCTTCACCTTTTGTACGTATACAGGTTTAGTTTTTCACTGTTACAAACAGTGAAAAATAATCATCCTAAATGCTTTCTTATATTGTTATACGAACTTCTCTAATATATATACCTAGAAGTCAAAGTGCTAGACAGTGTAGTACGTACATTTGCAGTATTAATAGATATTTCCAAATTTCAAGATTAAATGAACAAAGAGTACATTTAGCATGTCATTTACGTGAATTTTTAAAGTATACAAAACTGGTTTCTAGACATATGCATGTATCAATGCATTGCTGTCAAGGATAAACAAGGATGTGAAGAGATCTTAAGTGTATTTCTAGAAATGCCTTGGTTCTTTAAGAGAAAGCAAATCAGAAATGAATGACTGAGTAACATTTATTAATTCTAGTGACAAGCACATGATTATTATGCTGTACTTTTGTTTGAAAATTTTCCTAATAATAAACATTATTTTCATTTACATTGCAGACTGAGCATTTGACATCACAAGGTAATTATTTGTGATTCAACACTACCACAAAATATTTAGCATTAAAGAGAGGCCAGTAGAACTTACACAATAAGGTCATGTAATTACGTATGTAACATTTTCAGAGGTAATTTGAAAAGTGGAGTGATGTTTAAAGAACTAAAACCATGATTGAACTAAGCAATTTCTTGAGTATCAACATTTTTCTGGATCTTATGTCAAAATGAAGGTTTCAAATTTTTGTTTACGAACTGTTCTCTCTTCACTTTCTTGCAAATTTCTGACAAAGAATCTACTCAGAGAGGACAGCTGGAATGCTTATAATATAGGATTGTCCCCACTCCTCCAAGGATATCATTATTCTTCTCTCTTAGACCTTCTGTCCATTCTTCAAAGTTGGGCTGTGCTGCATTGCCTTAGCTAACTTCTACAAATCCTTCAGCATTATGCCCTCAGAGGTGGCTCTGAGTCTCTCCCTCTTCTTCTTTCCCACTTCCACAGCACTCTATACATTCTTCTATTCTGTGTTTATGTATGAATACAATTTGTTTAGTTTAGCACTGTCAAGTCCAATAGTGCTATGTTGTTGTTAGGTGCTGTCGAATGGGTCTGACTCAGCAACCCTACATACAACAGAAGGAAACACTCTCTGACACTGTGCCACACCTGGCACTGTTGTCAGTACTTCTCTGCTATTTGTAGGGTTTTCAATGGTGGATTGTTTCTGGAGTGGATTGCCAGGTCCTTCTCCCTCACCTGCAGCACTTGGCATTCCCAGGCAGTCTCACATCCAAGGACTAACCAGGCTGACCCTGCTTTGCTCCCAAGACCAGGCATGATCGGACCCTAGGGTGCTATGGCTACAGACATGTAACAGTGCTATAGGGAGTTAGTAACTCACTTTAGAATGTACTTAGGATTTACATTTAATTAAGTAAAATTCCTTGGCTGATTGTCTCACACTACTCATTCCCTAAATAAGGGCTTGAGAGTAGTAGTAGCTCAATAAAAACTTACTGACTGACTCATCACTGCTTTACTCAATTCTGTAACACCAATAACCAGCATGTAACATTGGATATAGCAGGACCTTATTAACAAAGTAGTATTGAAATAATGAACTTTGTACAACTAGTCAGAAAATGATTCTTGTTGTTGTTGTTAGGTGTTGTCAAGTCAGTATCCAACTCATAGCGACCCTGTGTACAATAGGCGAAACACTATTGTCAGTGCTTCTCTGCTGTTCATAGGGTTTCCAATGGTGGATTAATTTTTGGGAGCGGGTTGCTAGGTCCTTCTCCCAAGCCTACAGCACCTGGTGTTCCCAGGGGGTCTCCCATCCAAGTACTAACCAGGCCTGACCCTGCTTAGCTTCCGAGATCTGACAGGATCAGATGCTACGGGCTACGGCTGCAGGCCAGAAAATGATAGCAAAAGTCAAAAGGGTGACATCCACGAAAGAGGATTAGTTTTGCCCAGAGAAGCCTCATTAAGTAGAAGAGGTAAAGAATGACTTAATTATCAATTTCCATATTTGTTAGATCCTAAAATCTTAACCTCCATGTCTCTGTCAGCTTGTCATGCTGTGGGGGCTTGTATCACTTAAAACATCCCTTAAAAAGGGGTGTTGCTGTGATGGTGAAAGTTCTATTACCAGTATTTCAGATACCAGCAGGGCGACCCATGATGGACAAGTTTCAGCTGAGCTTCCAGACTAAGACAGACTAGAGCGAAAGACCTGGCAGCCCACTCCTGAAACAATTAGCCATTGAAAACCCTATGAATAGCAGAAAAGCACTGACAGGTACAGTGCCAGAAAATGAGCTCCCCATGCTGGAAGGCATTCAAGAAACGACTGGGAAGAGTAGCCTCCTTTGAGTCAACTTTAACGATGAGAGTGGAGTAAAGCCTCTGGGATCTCCTTTTCCTGATGTGGCATGACTCACAACGAGAAGAAATATAGTGATTGCAACAATGGCTCAAACATAAAAAGATCATGTGCATGGCATAGTGTTGGGTAGTGTTTTGTTCTGTTGTACACAGGGTTGCTGTGAGTAGGATCCAACTCAAGGGTACCCGACAACAACAACAATCTTAAAGACTTTTCTTCAGAAATGCCAAGATGGATGGTAATTAATTCCTTCATTACATAGGAATGTTAAGTGTATTAAAAACATTATTAACTCCTCACAACACTATAGGTTTCCAGTTGCTCGCTATACAAGGCAAATTATGAAGCTCAGTCTACATTCGATAATGTACATGAGTTACATCTTCAATGCCACATTACTGATCAATACATAAATATCAGCAAGATTCAGCACATGAAGGTAAGTGAATATTGTGGAAGGAAAAAATATCACATACATTTTAAGTTGTCAAGGGAAATTATTTCAAATTAAATTCCATAAAATACTAAAATCATCACTAGCAATGCAATTTTTATCACAATCCATGCTTAACATTTAACACTGACACAAGACTATGTCAACAGTATTAAATATCTCAATGCTTTTTCTATGTTACCTCCCTGACTACTCCTTACCTATTCCTTAAATGGATCTTCTCTTTCTTTCAGCCTCTTAATGTTTTAAGTCACCTTTTGGCTCTTTGTAGTGTTTTTCTTACTGTATTCTCAGTGAAAGTCCTATGACTTCAATTATTAATCATGCATACTCAATTGCTAGCAAATACATGTTACGTGCCATCAAGTGAAAGTACTAGTAACATAAAATCTATTGTGTATAAAACTATAATACTTTTCCATGGTGTAAAGTGCACAAAGCACTACACTAACAGTGCTGCATGTCTGAACTCATTTCAGTTCACATAACACAATGACACATGTTGTTGTTGTTAGGTGCCATTGAGTCATGTCTGACTCATAGTGACCCTCATAGGGTTTTCAATGGCTGATCGTTTTCGGGATTGCCTTGGGAGTGGATTGTCACATCCTTCTCCCATGTTTGTGGTGCTGGGAACCGAACCAGGGACCTCAGAGACAGCAGAGTGGTGCTCTACCAACTGAACTAAATCCCAGGCCCCAAGGACACATAGGTTTTACTGATTTGTAAATTCTGGTACAGTGCTACTCCATACTTTTTGAGGACCTGGATATGGGCCCCAGCACCCCCAAAATGGGAGACACTTATGGCAGTCCACTCCTGAAACAATCCTGAAAATAATCAGCCATTGAAAACCTTATGAGGGTCCTTATGAGTGGGATATGACTTGAGGGCACCTAATAACATCAACAACAAAGTTTAGGGAGGTGTGGGGGGAGCAGAGGTTGAGGAAGGGGAAAAGGAAAGGGGAAATAATATAGAAGGATAAAGAGGGAGAGGATAATCTCAAATAGATGATGCAACAACACAAATACATGGGTGAAAAAAGGGAATATAACTCATAAATGCATATGATTTTTTTTTTACTATATACTAATCAAAAGGTTTTGTGAAATATATAGGTTGATGAAATATGTAATAGTTGCATAATGGAAATAGTAACAGCCTTATTACTCTGTATCCCACCAACATTTATAAAGAGGATGTAAGTAAAACACTTCACAAATGTTGCAGAAAAAATTATAAATTTTAATGAGTAACTGAAATTAAAGTTAATTAACTTGCCCAAGTTCATAAAGTTGGTAAGTAGTGAAAATGACCATTTTCAAACAGTTATGTTCTAGAAACTGCAATAAGTAAAATTCTAATCTACATGTTTTAAGATGACGGATTAATTTGGTAAGAATGTAATAAATGCAGGGTTGTTAAATATTACTAGTGGGAACTCAAAACTTTTGGAAACAATCTAGCAGTATGTTGTCAAAAACTTTTAAAATGTTCACACTCTTCTAGGCATCTATCTTAATATTTAGCATGAAAATCATATTATACATAAAGATAAATTTCAATATTACTCATAACTTTTTAAAACCCTAAATATTAAAAGTCACATAAGTTACAGTAGTTTCAGTTGCTTGAGAGTAATTGTTGTCTGGTGCTTGAGAATAAGATTTAACATATTCATTAAAGGAATTAATAAAACATAGGAAACCACAAATGGCACCATAGTTTTTTAAGGGATGATATAAAACTTGAATAATGTAAAAAAACCACAAAACCCAAAATTGAATAAAATATAGAAGTAAATACACAAAAATGGCAACAATCGTGATCTCTGGTTGATAAAACATTGAGCAATTAAAATATGTATGTATGGGGCCAAGCATACTTGAATATGAGATATGATCAAAAAATATGGTGCCTGTTTAAATACAACAAAATATTACAGTAGAAGACACATTGCCATTTATTCTCCCTCCAAACCCTCGCCCTGGCAAATACACTTATTCCATCGTTCTTGCCACTTTCTGAAGCAGTTCTGCACGTTCTCTCTTGTGAATGTCTTTGGTTTCTTCCTCCATCATGACAATGTTCTGTTTCACAAACTGCTTCTGGTTCAGCAATTTCTGTGAAATAAAAAAATTACAGTGTGTCCTCATCCACCTTATTCACCAGATCTAGCACTGTGCGAATTCTTGCTCCTTGATAAAGTCAAAATGGCCACAATCCATTCAGGACATTGAGGCAGCCATGACAGTGCAGCTAAAGACATGAAAGAGGACTTCCACAACTGCTTCAGAAAGTGGCAAGAACAATAAGAAAAGTGTGTTCAAAGCTGAGGGGAGTATTTTGAGAAGGATTAATAAGAATGTGTCTTTGACAGTAATAAGCTTTTAAAATTTAAACATTCATCATATTTTTGAATATATCTTATACATGTACATGTATATGCTTGTTTGTGTATATGTCTATCTACCTACACACACATACACAGTTTTCTATTTTCCCTAGATTTCCTATAATAATTCTGTATTAATGGGAAAAAAACCTCACAAACCTATTAACAACAAAAACAAACAAACAAAAAAACTGTAAATAAAAAGCATTCTGTTGAGTTTATTCAAGTTCTAATCTAAAACTATTTACATGGTTACTCGTTTAACTATGGTTTTTCAATCACAGGAAAAAGAAAACAATTTAAGGGTTACACATAAATCAAACCCTAACATTGATTTTTCCTTCCCAAAGTGTTTTCCTCTGTGCATATATGATTGAAATCTTACAAAATGCATTCATCTATTTTTTACTGATAATGCTAAGAGACCATGTAAACCAGAATCAAGTGCCGAGAGTGAATTTAGGGTTTAAAATCTTATAAAACCAAATTTAGTTAGGAAAATGCTACTGGTAAAATTGACAAGGTTTAACATTTCCATCGCATGCCATTTTAGAATTTTACTCTGTAATTCTTGTTTTTCCAGCTATTTTTTCAAGTACTGAAATAAATGAAGGTTAGAAAAGGCTTCAATACCAATGCAAACACTTAAAAAGTAATTTTTTATACCTCATACTTCATTCTATAAGCTCAAGTTTTACCCATTTTGTTGAAAACATGAGATGAATACTTATTACAATAATATCTTATTGGAAGACTTTTTTTTTTTTTTGAGTGCTACTGGGGGTTGAACCCAGGGATTCTTGCTTGCATGCTTTGCAAGTGCTGTACCACTGAGCTGCACCACTGAGCTGCATGCCCAGCCTAATTTTTTTAACTTTTTGAGACAGGGTCTCGCTAATTTATGCAGAATGCCTTTGGTCTTGAACTTGCGATCCTCCTGCCTCTGCCTCCCCAGTCTCTGGGATTATAACCATGCCCAGCAGAAGACAAATTTTTAACCATACATCTGGTAGTCCTTGTCAAGTTCATCCAAAATGATTTATTGACTTTAAAAGAACATTATATTGAAATGACAGTCACAACAAAAATTAGAGCTAAATGCACTCACTGTTCGGTGAATTTTCATGAATTAAACATTCCTATGTACACAGTGCCGAGATGACCACCATCAATCCAGAAGCCTAAACCTCCTCAATATTCTGCCTCTGGTTACTACCTCACCTTTACTCTCATTATCTTGACTACAACAGTACTAAGCATGCTCTTTCATCCAGCAATGCTGCTGCTAGGAATCTATCTTACGGTTTAAATTAAGAAAAAATTGAGGGTAAAACCTTAGCTCAAGAATGCTTATTCATATGCCAAAGATACAGAATTAAATGTGATCTTTCTTTTAAACAGAATAATATTCAGGAAATGTTGTTGTTAGGCACCCTCGAGTCGGCATCCGACTCATAGCCACCCTACCCAGGACAGGCGAAACACTATTGTCAGTGCTTCTCTGCTGTTCATAGGGTTTTCAATGGCGGATTGATTTTTGGGAGTGGGTTGCTGGGTCCTTCTCCCAAGCCTACAGCACCTGGTGTTCCCAGGGGGTCTCCCATCCAAGTACTAACCAGGCCTGACCCTGCTTTGCTTCCGAGATCTGAAGGGATCAGATGCCATAGGGCTACGGCTATAGGCATTCAGGAAATAGACCAACTTAAATATTAAAATGACTTTGCAGAAAAATACTTAGTAAGATAAGGATGTTTAAAAATACTGATTAAAAAACACAGGTTACAGACAACAATCTAACGTTGATCTGTCGGGGGTGGATACTGGGAGGAATATATGAGGGCATATACAAACTCTGGGGAATGACTGGGGAGGACTGAAAAGAGGAGCAGCTGCAGATACTTCTGGGAAGAGGAATAAAGGATAATCATTTTCTTCATTTTCTTATTTGTTTTCTATTTTTTTTTTTTACAACAAGGTGTTGCTATTACCTAATAGTTGGTTTATATTGAAATTTCTTCTAGTGAGATCAAGACATCTTTTTACAGTGGGTATATTCAATCAGAATCAAAACAACCCAGATTTGTAATGTTCCTAATTTAGAGCAGCTTTCCCCTCAGATTTTAAAACAATCACACTGACTTTTTCAAGAAATCAGATCTTGAGTTCTTACTATATTATCTTACATGATATATTACTCTGTTTACTTTTCTGTGTTATTTTTTAACTCTCCATAATTCTAATAAATTTAGAACTACCTCTAAAATAAGTGATTCTTGAACTTTTAGATCTCATAATCCTTTTTTCACTCCTAGAATTTGCTGCAGACCCCAAAGAGCTTTTTATGAGGGTTATATTTATTGATGGTTATATCAGAAATTAAACTGAAACTTCAAAAAATATTGTTAACAATAACACTCCTGTATTAATGACCATAAAAACATTTATGAAAACTGTTTCCAAGACAAAATAAGAATTGTGTTTTTAAAAAGTTGGCAATCTCTTTAATGTTCAGCTGACAAACACAGCTGGATTCTCTCATCTGCATCTGAATTCACTATGTTGAGACATCACACATCATGTAGATTTGGATCATCCACTATCCTCTTGGGAGAGAGAGTGAAAGGTGCAAATGGCATCTTATTATTACTATCAGTTTTGACTTTGTATATCCCCTGAAAGAGTTCCAGGGAATCCTAGTGCTTCCTGAACAATGTTTGAGAAGTTGCTTAGGTCTATGTTCAACATTTTTGGTAAGAATACTTCGCGGGTGATGCAATGTACTGTGAGATACAGAAAGTCTACTTTCAATGATAATCAAGTGATCAGTGTTCTGATAGTGACAGACGTCTGACTCATACATTGTACAGTTCTCTACTAGTTTTGATATCTGACAGTTGTGGTTTGACTCAATTATCTTATTACGGTTTGCAAAATAGTTAATATTTTAGGTTTATCATGACTTTCGTATTTATGACCTGAAAATCTTTAAGAATCTTCCTTAAATGATAGCCATTTGGTTTCTGAGATAACCTTTGTAAAAGAAAGACAAATATTTAACTCTTTCTTTTAACTGAATAGTTTCAAAGCAAGGAATTGGTGTGCTATGTATCTCTAGTATAGACTGATGACTTTGGGGGACACTTGATGCTCAAAATACTCTCATCTAATCATCTTGGAACTCATTTTAACACTGGTTCCTGTTTTTGTTTTTGTTTTTGACAAATTAGTCTTTGAGAATCCCTGCACGGAGGCACAAGATGTTCTGGGCTCATCTTACATATTTCCTGGTCTAATTTTGGATTCCAAAGAGGGCTGCTTCCTTTGAAAGTGGAATAGTGTCTAGAGACTATACTCCAGGTCTAGCTTTGATGTCAGTGAATTTTCATTTCCTATAGGATATTTCATGTTCAGGCTAGGAAACACAGATTTTTGAAAGGGAAAAAAAAATGTAGTTCACACTGGCATTTCCAACTCACATGTAATAAGTTTTCACTTGATTTTACGCAAAATCCTAACAATGTTAATTTAACATGATTAGACATTTGACTGTCATGTAGATTCAAAAAAAACATTGGCAGTATCATTAATAGTACTAAAGTTAGTTTAGGATTTGTAAAAAACATTACCTGCTGTTAGACTATTATATGGGAGAAGGACGTGGCAATCCACTCCCAAAGCAATCCTGAAACAATCAGCCAATGAAAACCTTGTGAAGGTCGCTATGGGTTGGACTTGACTTGATGGCTCCTAACAAGAAGAATGTACAGTTGAGATAGTGGGTAAAGTCATCTGATTTTTTGTGTGTGTATGGTACTACGGGGTTGAACCTAGGGCCTCATGTATGCCTTGCCAGCACTCTACGACTGGGCTGCACCCCTGGGCCACTTTTTACTTTTTATTTTGACAGAATGATGCTACATCTCTGGTCTTGAACTGCCTCACCCTCTCGAGTTGCGCTGGGATTACTGGTGTGTGCTACCAATGACCAGTGCTGACTTAATTCTTTTCTCAGTGTTATGTTACTAACTTTGTGTTACTAACTTGATCCATGCAAGCAGATTTATATATCATATTCTCTTTCAGATTTTGGGGGCTTTTTTTTTTTTTTTAATGCTGTACTGGGGGGTTGAACCCAGGGCCTTGTACAGCTAGCTAAGGGCTCTATCACTGAGATGCACCTCCAGGCCCTATCCCTTTTTTAAGTTTTCTATTTTGAGATAGGACTTTGCTAAGCTGCACAGGCTGCCTCTGGCCTCAAACTTGCAATCCTTCTGCTCTGTCTCCCAAGCTATTGGGATATCAGGCGTGCACCAAGCCACCCAGCTTGCTTTACTTTTTAAAAAATGTTTAACTCTTTGGAATACCTGGAACATTTACATAAAACTACACAACAATATCTGTCCACAGCACTTCCATTCCTGTCACTTCTGCCTAATTCACAATCATTACTTAGTTAGTAATAATGTTCATTAGATTTTCCTGATTTTTTTCTTCTTATACAAAAAGAGTATTTGATACATACTGATTGCTCCCTTTACCACTTAGCAAATAAAACTTGGAAATGTCACTTTAAAGAGATCATCCTTACTTTCTTTTTCAGACGCTTGTCTTCTATTGTGTGCATAAATAATAATTTAGTTAACAAGTTCATTACTGACAAATATGTGGGCTTCTAATATCATGCATTATTATAGATATTATGAGTAACTTTAAATGCACAAGATTCCATATTTGTGGTACATGTGTAATTATTGGGTCAATTCCTGGAAATATGATTTTTCAATCACAAATAATTTTAATAGAGTAAACTGCCCTCTATAAGCATTGTACCAGTTTGTGCATAAGAATGCCTGTTTCTTTCCTTAACACCTTTTTTCCCTTCACGGTCCTAGGAATCAAACTGAGGGCTTTGTGCATGCTAGACAACTGAGCTACACGCCCAGCAGAGAATGCCTATTTCTTAACAACCTCAGCAAACACTATTTTGTTAAACATGAATTATTATCAGTCTGATAAGCATGAACCACATAAGAGCTTGGTTGAGTCTATTTTGTGATGTTTAAGGGCTTTTATGCTCATTTTCCTCCAGAAAGTTGATCAATTTTTTGAAACTCTTACTGTACTAGATCATTAGCCCTTCATTTTATAATGTAAGTGTAATGTAATGTAAATGTAATGTAAATGGTAAACTTTTTTTCACAGATTGCTAATGACTTTTGATTTTTCTCATGGTGCTTTCTTCTGTGTCATACATAAGTATTTCTTTTTATATATTGGTATTTATCATTCTCCTAATGTTAAAGTAACAGTCTAGTCAAGGCAAAAGTGACAAAATGTGGCAAGCCAAAGAAACACGAATATCCGCAGGCAGAGTAACCCAAGCAAAGGGATTAACAACTGAGAAGATCCTGCAGTGGAGTGAGCTTGGCAAGTGTCAGGCAAGTGTGGGACCCGGATAGAAAGACAATGAGACTTGCACCTCCTAAAGTAAGGGGAGAGGGAAAGGAGTAAGTCCAGAGGGGTAGGCAAGGCTAAACTCTTAGCAAAGCCTGGTAAAGAGGGCTTCAAATCTGTGAAAAACTGGGTTCAGATTGGGGCATGGGTTTAATATATTAAAATATAGAGATTTCAAGTTTGGTTTGAAACAAGTAAATTTTGGAAATAAAAAATGTAATAAAATAACAAATTATAAAGTCAAGACATAGTCTAAACAGTAACTAAAGTAGCTCAGTGAATCGGGAAATACTTTTTAATGAATTAACCACCATGTATCACAAAGAGACCAAGAGGTGGAAAATATGAAAGGGAAGATAAGAGATACAGAATATAGAATGAGAAGACCCAAAATATACCACAGTGAATTTCAAGAAGTGATAAAGTGAGAGTTACAATATATTTGAAAAGCTAATGCTGAAAAATGGGCACAAGTGATGGAAGACATTTGTCCTCATTAGCAGCCATATAACCTGCAGACAGAATTTAAAAAAAAATCTACTCAGAAACATAATCCAAGACAACCTGCAAAAAATCATAAAGAAAATAGCAAAAGGCCAGGAGCAACTTGGGAGCAGGGGCAGAAGGGACTGCAAGCTCGGGTTTAGAGGCAGCCTGCATAACCCTGTCTCAAAATAAAAATGAGATCTTTATAAGAGGAATTTATTTATTTATTTATTTTTGTTGGGGCACTGAACCCTAGGGGTTGAACCCAGGGCCTCATGCTTGCATGCTTTGTCAGTGTTGGACCACTGAAATGCCACCTCCAGCCCCACCCTTCTTTTTTTTTTTTACTTTTTTGAGACAGGGTCTTGCTAAATTATGCACACAGGACTGCCTTTGGTCTCGAACTTGCGATCCTCCTGCCTCTGCCTCCCAAGCTGCTGGGATTACAGGCGTGCGCCACCGCGCCTGGCCTATAAAAGGAATTTCTGATATGAAAAGAAAGTCTGAGGTATAGAAGGATGAGCAAAGGGAAAGGTAATCTAAACAAAATTTTATGTCACAGAAAAAGAACTACAGCAGTGATAAAATAGCTATAAAATGGGCAGTTAGTTGGCTAGTTAAAATACGCAGTTCCTTATTCTTTAACTGTTAACTGTACATTTAACAAAATTTAGATGATGACTAGTCAGATAGCAGCAGAGTATAAACGAAACAAAGGGAAAAAATTTAATCCAAAAGAAGATGAGGAGAAATAAGCAAACAGGACAAAGAGAAAGCAAAAAGGATAGCTGAAACACGCATTATCAATAATACAAAATACGAAAAAATGTGATGAGACGCCCAACTAAATATGGGTGGAAATTAATAAAAATGTAGGCATATGTGTCTGCGTGCATTCCATTTGAGAGGGATGGGGAAAGTTTTCCTAAAGAAATAATGTCAGATCAGAAGGGAAAAAACATAAGATCTTCTAGAAAAATTGGTTAGTATAGTGGGTAACTTCTACGTAGAACTGCCAAAATGTGTCAAGTGTTCCAAAGGACACAGGATATGACCTATTAAAGAAACTGAAAACAGCCAGGCGCGGTGGTGCACGCCTGTAATCCCAGCAGCTCGGGAGGCAGAGGCAGGAGGATGGCAAGTTCTAGACCAGAGGCAGTCTGTGTAACTTAGTGAGACCCTGTCTCAAAAAGTAAAAAAAAAAAATGGGCTGGGGGTGCAGCTCAGTGGTCCAGCACTTGCAAAACATGCAGGCACGAGGCCCTGGGTTCAACCCCCAGTACCACAAAACAAAAAACAATAAACTAACAAACAAAAACCCCTGAAAACAAAAAAACAAAAAACCAAATAAACAACAACAAAACAACCAAAAAATCAGTATCGTACGTAAAGAGAGAGAGACACAGAAATGAGACTGGATAGGTAGGGCAAAGGGTGGATCCTGGAGTTTAGGATTTTAAATAGTTTCCAAAAGGTTAACATGTGGAAGAGAAGTCTTTGAGAAATGATCCTTTGTCTAAGTATGTACAGTAATATTAACTAAAATTTTGTTGCATGTTGAAGATATACAAAACAACAGGTCCATGATTCAAAAATGTGAGCTTAACTATCAGGGCTGTCAAAAGATTTGTTGCAGGTACTTATTGTCAATCAAAGAATGAATTACTATGTCTTATTCTACAGAATAAAAGAATCCTACATTGGGAAGGAGGCTGGGCAGGATATTCTTTCAACCATCTTTTTGTTTGTTTATTTAGCTATTCTAATATCATCCTCTTAGAACTGTCTTTGCCTGTTTTTCTCATGAGCTATGTCTTTCTCATTGCTTGTAGTTTTGTTTGTTAAATCCTTGCCAGATGCATCAATTTATAGATGAGGCTTGACAGTTCAGTAACTTTTGTAACACTTAAGTTTTACATTTCAGTATAGTCAAACATAAAAAACTGATGCAGTGATTATAATTTTTATCTATTTGGAGCTTACTTAGTATCTTAGGTATGATTTGGATTTTCTTCTCTGATTTCTTAGCTTTGCTTTTCACATTTACCCCTTAACCCAATTGGAATTATTTTTCTGAGTGGTGTGAGGTATAGATCCATTTTTTCTCCTTTACTTGCATATGCAACCAATAGCTCTGGAATCATTCAATAGGATATCTTTCCCAGAGGTTTCCCTCTACCCACACAGCACTAGGGATTGAACCCAAAGCCTCATGCATGCTGAGTCAGCACTCCGCAGCCCCTTTTTAAATTTTGTTATTTTGAGACAAGGTCTCACTAAGTTGTGTAACTGCCTCTGCCCTTAAACTCATGATCTTTCTGCCTCACTCTCCCTAGTTGCTGGGAATACAGGTGTATGCTGCAGTGCCTAGCTTCCTGGAGAGACTTATAATGAAATCTATGTCTTAATGTCTGAGGAATCTCTGGGCTTGCTAATCTCTTTCACCAATTTATATCCTGACCCAAAGCACCTGTTTTAATTATTGTATGTTATAAGCCTTGATGGGTCTTAGAGCAGGTCCCTCTCTACCTTGCCTTGGTTATTCTTGGTTTTTAAAGACCTGCTTGTAATTTTTAAGACCAAAAAGCCATATTTAACATTAAACCCTACTAAAATTGATTGGATATTGAATTTATATGCACATTAAGGATAAACAACCATCTTTCTTCCCATTCATTTAAAGTATTGTTATTCACCTTGGAAATCTTATTTTATGTCTTTCAATAAAGTAATATAATGTTATCCATAAGGTCTTAAATCATTTATCAGCTTCATTCTTAGGTGTTTTAATATTTTTCATGGTATTATTACTATTGTAGATGCTTTTAAAAGCTGAATTTTCTAACTGGGTGATTAAGACCTCTCATAAAGTGATTGTGTGCATTTCTGTTTTGTCTTCTAAATCGTTAGGTTATAATGTTTTTGCTAGTAAAAGTGCCTATCTATTCTTTGTTTGAAAGCATTTCTTTTCTATCATAAATGTGTGAACTTCTACAGAATGATGTTTTCTGTATCTATTAGGATGATATAGTTTTTCCGTCATTAGGAAAATCATCAAAGTTTTTCAAATCCTTCATTTCCCATGCTCTCAAGTCATTATTTATTACATTTTAACACATCACTGTAAGTTGCAATTTTCCTTTCTTTTGCTATCTTTGTTTTTGGTATCAAGATTATATCAATTATTCTCTTTATTCTATTCTTTGAAGCAACATGTATAAGACAGGAATTATCCATTGCTTTAAAGTTATGTAAAGTTACTTGTAAAACCATTTCGGATTGAATATTTTACAGACTTATAGATACACATACATAAACACAAATTGTGGTTTGCTATGTACCACTGTGGTATCTGATTCTGAAAGATCTTGGAAGCTAAGGAGGGTTGGGCCTGGTTAGTACTTGGATGGGAGAGCGCCTGGGAATACCAGGTGCTGTAGGCTTGGAGAAGGACCTGGCAACCCAGTCTCAAAAAACAATCAGCCACTGAAAACCCTATGAATAGCAGAGAAGCACTAACAATACTGTTTTACCTGCTGTACGTAGGATTGCTATGAGTCAGACAACGACTCTATAGTACCTATCAACAACAACAGCATGGTTTGAATGTGTCCCTCAAAGCGTATGTGTTAAAAACTTAATTCTCAGTGCAACACTGTTGAGAGGCGGGACTTTTAAGAAGTGATGAAGTAATGAGGGCTTCCAGGAGTGTTGGAGATTTTTAAAGCACCCCATAAATAGGGTCCCTCTAACCAGCATGACAGACTAACACTCAGGCTACATTCTACTCACTCCTTTATCCCCCCTCCCATCGAGTGAGCAAAGATGGCCCCTGGCCAGCCTCAACCACCTCAATTTTGATTGGCTACCCCTAGCACCCAGTTAAATAACTGCCCCTACCTGGCAGGTATGACAGTTTATCTGCCAAACCTGTCAAGGAATGTGCCCTGATTGGCTGCTCCCGGTACACACACCCCTCTCAGGAGCCTATATAAGCAAGCTCCTGGACCCCACCTAGACCCTCTTGTTTTCACCTGCTACTGGACCCCATCATCTTGACCCAGCACTCCCCAATCCTGTGGAAGACCACCTAACAAACCGATGAGTCAAGACCAGGGGCCCCGAAGTGCCGAAGTCTACAAGCAAGCCATGAAAAGCCTCCCAATTCCTCCCTTCCTTGGGAAGGAGGGAGGCAGAGAAGGCGAGCTGCGAGAGTCAAGACCACCAGACCTCCAGCCCAGCGGAACACCAACTGCTTGTAGCTGTGCCTTTAATTAAGGCTTAGCTGTACCATCAGTTAGCCTGCAGCATTCTATGCTGTAGGCTTAGAGCCAGCACTTGAGCACTTGACAGGGGCTGCTTGCTGGTTGTACCCCACTTGGGGAGCAACCCAATAAACTTTCCCTTTCCTGTTTCCCTCAGAAAGTCTCCCGAGGTCCTTCTTAGGCACCTCCAGCCACTACACCAACCCAGTCCAGTGGGTCCCCAATACCCACTCGGAGTCAGGGCAAGGCTCTGATCTCTGCCAGGCCTGAGCCAAACCCTGACACAGGAGTGGGTTCCTAAGATAAGGAATGAGTTCTTTTCCCCTGCCTCCTCCTATCTTTGTTCCGCTATCCTTCCCTCCTCCTGGTCTCTTGCCTTTCCACCTTCTGCCATGAGATGATAAGAGCAAGAAGGCCCTTACTAGATGTAGGCCCCACATCTTTGGACTTCATAGCCTCTAGAACTGTAAGAAATAAATCTCCATTTTTTAAATAAAATACTCAGTTTGTCATATTCTGTTACAGAAGCACCAAAGGAACTAACACATGGTTAGGTACTAACACATGGTTAGGTTACCTATTAGACTTGTTATCAAACTTGAATAAGGTAATTCACAAAATGAAAAACTGATTTAAGTATTGTTAAGAAATTATAGATTGAGAATAATATGGAAAATATTAAGCACTAGCAAATAACCACAAAAAAGGTTGAAGTGACACTCCCACTACTAACTACTAGCATGAGGTCTTTATTAATTGTACTATTAGATTGTTGTTAGGTGCCACTGAGTCGTGTCTGACTCATAGCGACCCTTGTAGGGTTTTCGATGGCTGTTTTTTTCAGGATTGCCTTGGGAGTAGATTGCCACGTCCTTCTCCCATTTTTGCAGTGCTGGGAATCGAACTCAGGACCTCAGAGACTGCAGAGCAGCACTCTACCAACTAAGCTAAATGGCAGCCCATACTATTACATAATGACAGTGAAATCAGACCAGAAAAATAAGTCAATTCTTTCTTTTGTTTTTCTTTCTTTCTTTCTTTCTTTTTTTTTTTTGTGGTACTGAAAGTTGAACCCAGGGCCTCGCACTGCATGCTTTGCAAGTGCTGGACCACTGAGCTGCACCCCCCAGCCCATTTTTTTTACTTTTTGAGACAGGGTCTCACTAAACTATGCAGACTATCTGCTCTGGAACTTGCGATCCTCTTGCCTCTGCCTCCTGAATTGCTAGGATTACAGGTATGTGCCACGGCACCTGGCTCAAATTTCAATTCCTAAAAAAATCTATTGGAAATAGCAATTTTATATGTTCTATCATTGCTAATGAAACTTTCCCAAAGTGTGTATGTGTAGTGACACTGCCAGTGAAGTCATCATGATTAGCAAGATATTTAAAAAGTACTTATAACCTCTTTATTTCAACCTTAAACATTTTAATTAGGATTATTAGTACATATAATGTATCAGTGAGTACACACACATGCATTAAAAGGCAGGTGCTCCACTTTTTTTTTTTTGTATGCAGGTAGGAAAATTTGAGAAATTACCGGCTTATACTACTGCAGAATGGTTTTAAAAAAGAAAACATGATCTTTCCTTCTCTATTCCAAGTGGTCTAGCCGATTTCTCTGGCCAAAATCCTTAGTATTTAATGGTTTTCTCATAAATTGGTCTCTACCTATTTCTTTAGCTTCATCTATCAAGAGTTCTCTCTTTGCCCTCTGTATTATAAATTGTACTAGACTAAATGATTTCTATCCTTATGTAAATTTCCAGCCATACCACCCTGTTGTCTAATCCCATCTGATCTTGGAAGCTGAGCTGAGTTGGGCCTGGTTAGTCCTTGGATGGAAGACTGCCTGGGGATACCAGGTGCTGTAGGCTTGGGAGAAGGACCTGGCAGTCCATTCCTGACACAATCAGCCACCGAAAACTCTATGAACAGCACAGAAGTACTGATGTAGTGCCAGGCATGGCACAGTGTCAGGTAGTGTTTTGTTCTGTTATATACAGGGTCACTATGACTCAGACTTGACTTGATGGCACCTAACAATAACCATCCTAGTGTAAAATCATTGAAATCACGTATGATAAGAAGTCATCCAAAATACTAAAATGATCAAGATTATAGATTTATAACAATTATCATTACTCTTTCCCACCTCAGGAAGCTCACATATTTATATGCTTTGCCTAGAGTATTACAATAATTTAAATATTTTACATTACTTGTTTCTGTATACTTGGATCTGTCTCACTACTTAAGTTCATCAAATCACAGAATCTAAGGACTGGAAAGTTACTTCTAAAATGTCAACTATTCTATATACTTATCTGATACTTTTGAATACATCCAAACATAAGATAATCAGAGGAAACATTATCTACTTTCCATTTTAAGAAATATCTGCTCTTTAGAAATATTATTTCTTATATTGACCTGAAATATGTTTCCTTGTAAGTTCTAGCTTGTTGTTATTGCTGTTGTGTGCCATCGAGTCAGTATCCGAGTCATAGTGACCCTCATAGGGTTTTCAATGGCTGACTGTTTCAGGATTGCCTTGGGAGTGGACTGCCAGGTCCTTCTCTCATTTTTGCCATGCTGGGAATTGAACTTGGGACTTCAGAGACTGCAGCGCAGTACTCTACCAACTGAGCTCTCAGCCCCAAACTTCTAGCTAGTGATCCTAATTCTACTCACTGGACAACTTAAGAGAAAGCTTAGTCCTATATTAGTGTGCAGCTGTACAAGTATTTAGAGTTCACCATTATGTTACTTCTAAGACTACTTTACCAGAGTGGTAAAGAAAGGGAGGTGGAGAATATGAAGAGACTAGGGTTTGAGTATCTTTTATGAGTTTGTTCATTTATATTTAATTCTCATGTTGCTTCAATGAGTTCATTATTATTATGGCCAAATTACAAATGAGGAAATTAAAGGTCTTGATAGTTACTTGTAAAAGGACCTTAAGGAGCAGAGCTGAAATTTCAAGCACAAGTCTGTCAAACGCCAAAGCCCATGTTCTAGTCATCTGAGAACTCTAAACTGCTTCCTAAAAGAGATGTAAGTGGGTATAAAGTGTGGACAGTAAGTAATTTTTTTTAAAATCCTCTGCTTTATAATGTCCAAAATTTTATGTAACTGATATATTTTTTCTTATGCCTTTTATTGCAGTTACCATTAATATCTCTTCCTATCTTACAATCTAATTATTATCTTAATATTTCTCACAAATTTCTATATAAACTCATGAAATTGAAAACTAGGGAATAAACAAGGGAAACGTTTATCCATATTTCACCCCCTTTCAACTTTAAGCCTAAACTTTATTCAATTATGGAACAAAATAAAAGATGAAATACAAAATAAGTTGCAAATGTACCACTTTTTGAAATGTATCAGTTTTTGCACAGCACTTTGGAACACTTTGAGAAAATAGGCTTTTTGTACTTAGGACATGAATAAGGTGTTTTCCTATCAAGTTTCAACTGGCAAATGTAACATCATTGTCTTTTTGCTGGTTCTGCTTGATTTTCACTGGGCATTTCGGGGCTTAAAATACCCTTAATCAAAGTTTTCTCAATTATAGGAATTCTTTCATTATATACTTGTTTCAATTCAGGAAGAATTATTTCTTGGCCTAATAACATCATAAAGTCCAATAGTGAACTGCAGCTAAACTTTCATATATAATGTAAGAATTACTGCCACAATTATCTACCATCCTAAAAAAAAGGCTATTGGCCACCTACAGCTTTCACAACCTATGGGGTAATTTCTGCAATTTTGATCTGGCACATCCACTCCCGATTTTTATTACATAAAGTATCATTTTAGATTTACCAATTTCTTCATCAGTACTGGAATGCTGATGCACACACAATACTACTATGACACTTTTTGATTTTTTGGTGACATGAGAAAGCGGTGTCCTATCAACATGACAGCCATACAATGAAGAATCTATAGGTTGAGTTCTTGTTAGTAAAAACTCAGGAGGGATTTCTTTCTGGTTCTGTCGCATAATGCCTATACAAGTTAGCTTTCGCTTTTGTAATCTGTCCACCAGTTCCATTGAGCTTTACCAATTGTCTCCAGTAATGTAGTGATTCAAATTATAAAGTGGTTTAGCTAACCGAAGCACCGATTGAATAGGTTTGCTGAGCCTCAGATGATGTTGATACAATTCTTTGCAGTCAGAATCTTTTCCACAATAAGCGTTGAAACAATAGCCAGATTTTGCATCTGCTAAAATCAGAATTTTTATACCATATTTATTGGGTTTCTTAGGTATCAATATTCCGAAACCACGACCACCAAAACCTATGAGCATTGTCAACTGTGATGTAGTCTCCTAATATGTAGTTTCTCTGAAAACTTTCCACAAGCTTTTCAAAACACCAAATTACAGGTGCTGCTGGTTCATTCTGAAGCTTTCGTTGCCTGGTTTTAGAATTACTGAAACAAGGGTATGTAAGTAAATTCAACATTTTTTTCAGCAACATGAAGGAGCAAAAAGATCTCTACTCATTCTACCTGAAGAAAACACCGTGGATAAGTCTTCATTTCCTAATTTAAAAGCACCACTATATGTATGCAGTCCTATAAAAGCTTGCCATTTGATTATGTCTAAAATTTTCAGTTCATAGTCAACCACGAATTTTCTCAAGTTTTTCATTTGGCCATAGAACAATTTCTTCCTGTATTTCCTCAGAAAATAAGCAATGTCAAATGCCTTTAACATGTGAAGGATCTTGCAAATTTTTTACAGGATCCTTGGCACCTGATAATTTTGTCAACTTGTTAGTGGTAGAAACTCTTCTGAATCTGAATCTTTCTGCTTTAGACCACTTGAGTCAATTTTGCCCATAAAATTTTTTCTTATCATTTTCAGTGACTGTTGTAGATTCTTCTTCACCATATCTCCTTCTCCTTCTGCTTTTCCTTCTAAATCTCTTTCTTCTGCTTCTCCTCCTTCTTGTCCTTCTCTATCTTCTCTTTCTTCTCTTACTGGTCTTTCTTCTATTTCTTGATCAGTATCTATTATCATGCAAACCCACTGTTGATCATCACAACAATCCACATCACTCACTATCTTCACTTTATTCATCTAATTCATTCAAAATTTGTTGTGTGAACTCTGGCTTCATTGAGGTGGGGAATTGTTTGGACACCATTTTATCAATGTTATTGTTATAAGAATTATAATACTGCATAAAACTAGAGGGATAGTAATTTTATAAAAAAACTAACGTACTTAATGATACCAAGTCTCAGAGACCTAAACCTTTTATCTCATACCACTTAGTGAGTCAAAACTGCACATGCCAACTACCTGACAAGTAGGCCTAACTGTAGGAAAGTACTGTAAGTGATGAGCATTTGTGTAGAATTATCGTGTACAAAGTGAATATAAATACATTGCTTGGGTCTATCCTCAGTATTACACAATGAAAAGACAACTACTGTACCCTTCTTCAAAGCCCTGAACTAATGCCAATGCATTCTAGGATCTATTTAATATTAACTTTTTTATGGCTTTAAGGACAGACATGATCATTAATATATGATAATAAAAGCTACTTGTTTCCTCATCTCCAAACATTTGCTATCCTCTCCAATCTTAAAAGGATCTTCTTGCCTTTTTCAGCGAGGGGATGGTTGCTTTTCACATTTGACTAGATATAAGGCTAACATGATATGCATATCATTCAGGCTTCTCTTGAAAAATGTGGCTGTATTTAGTTACTTACATGACTACATTATTATTTATCACATGTCCTAATTTTCCTCTTTCCCCAGTTATATCATTTGGAAGATGAATCACTTATTTCTTTTTATTTCTCACTCAAGTACAAAAATTGAATAGCAAATGTTTAATTAATGTTTTCAGCTATCCACTGTAAAAATAATTCTTTGTCATTACTTGTACTCCTTATTTTTAAATTGCTTGTTATGACTCTCTTACCATATACTTCATTGTGAAAAGAGAGAACAACTCAAATTTTCTTTTGTAAATAATTAAAAATTCAACACAGATTTCTAAATTTGCACATCTTTCTAGTCCACATTACATAAACAAATTAAGATAATTACTTTTAAGACAAATTTCCCTAAGAATATAAAAACTTACATATATGGTTAAATATATTAAAATATAAAATTATATATTACACGCACAAAAAACATCTTACCTTGCTGAGTATTTTGTTCTTGCATTCGATTCACAGTGAGGTCTAAGGGGCCTTCCTGCTCTTCATGAAGGGAGTTTTCTGCTTGATTCATTTGGATACTTTTACATATGAGACTTGGTCCAATTGAACCATTTTTATTCTCTTGAATTTTACCACTTTTTGAAATGTACTCAATTGCAAACTGACGTATCATCTTTTTCATTAATTCCTGAGCAACTAGGGGAATGTTAGGATCACAGTTCTGAGGAAGATCTAGGGAAGAAATAAATATAATAATCATTAAAAAGGAGAAATACATATTACCATTATTTAAACTTATTTTCTATTACAAATTAATGATACCAGAAGCCTTTAAGCATCAGTCCACAGTTGCCAGTGGTTTCGAGAATTAGAAATGAAAACTTTGTACACCTACTTTTATAATATATACCCTCCCAACCAAAATATATTTACTCATTTCTCACAAATAAACTTTCTCTGTCCCAAACTAAAATACAGATAAAAGAATTAAGATATAGAAACAGAAAAACTTATTTTCAAAATTTTAGTACTCATTCAAATGCATCCTACAGGTTTTCCGAATATAAATTACTCTACGGTACCTAACAACAACAAATACATAAATAACCATATTTTGACTTAATGCATAAAATACAACACTAAGAAAATGTGAACTGTTATAACTCTATCAATTAAATTCTTCAATTCTGTCAAATGTCTATTGCATACATATCTAACTTAATGTCATCACAGATTTTTTTCTCTCAACTACTTAGGCAGAAAAATTTTGATCCTAAGAATAAAAAAAAACTCAACAGTATAATGATGCTGAAAGCCTCCATCAAGATTCAAGAATTCTTAATATTCTGCCACTTTTACTTTCTTTATACATTTTTTAATTTGTAGAGCCACTAAAAGTAAATTATATAGAAAACAAATATTTCAGCATCCCTCTCCTAAGATTCTTCTATAAAAGGACAATATTATTATTGAGGGTATTAACATTCAATTCCCAAACACATTCACCAGCTACAACTATAATGAGGTTTGGCAGAATTATTTAATTCTGCCTGAAACTTGTACAATGGATAAAAACAATCAAATGACTTTATTGTATGAGGTGTGGGATAATAATAATGCATTTATTAACACAGTGCATAATAGTGATAGAGAGTTTTGTTTTAGGTGGTGGTGGTTGTTGGTAGGTGCTAGCAAGTCAGGTCCTGCTCGCAGTGACCCTATGTACAACAGAACAAAACTCTTCATACCACTGTGCCATGCCCGGGACTATGTTAATGTTTTACACTGCTATTCATAGGGTTTTCAATGGCTGATTGTTTTGGGAGTGGGCTGCCAAGTCCTCTTCCCATTTTTGGGGTGCTGGTGATTGAACCCAGGCCCTCAGAGTACACAGAGCAGCACTCTACCAACTGAACTAAGTCCTAGCTTGAGTGATGGTGATAGTGGCTCTTTAAATGCACATTTCTGGCCTTACTTCCTTTGCTCTTCAGAGGTAGGGTGATTGGTAAATTGGGAAGGATAACTAGGCACACATGGTTAGGATTCCTGCTTCTTCCTCTTAGAAACAGGCCTACTTTTAGAGATACTAGTTCTGTGCACCTTAGAAGCTTAAATGCTTACCTAGTCAGACTAGTATTACACAAATATGCCTCTCAGCCCAGGGCTGTCTGAGATTGAAGGAGAAACTCTCCACAGTTTTATGTTTAAGTTTTAGTAAAGACACTTGTCTAAGAGAATTCAGGGGAAGTACTCCAACCAGTATTTAGCATTATGGTCCATGACTATAAAATGCTAGAGGATTTGAAAAGACTATTATCACGGTATGTGAGAAAACCTACCCTCATCATGACTACCATCACTTTCAGTAGCAAGGCATGACCTGAGTCAACATAAGTCGATTTGTAGCCCTGCAGAAATGTCAGTGTATCTGATCACAGGGCACTGTGTGAGACCTGCTGCAGTTAGAACATAATAAACATGACTTCTTTTAAAAATGAAGAAGTTTGAATTCTGAAAAATAGTTAAGAGAATGGGCTATAAGAAAAGTTAAGATTTTTGGTCTTCACTTTTATTCTTTATTTGGAACCTGGCATGGAAAAGGAACATTAATTGTTTTGGGGGTACTGGAGTAAAAAGACCTACCTACAGGTTGGAATCATAGTCATCTTTATGAACTTAAGCTAGGTACATATTCTCTCCATGGTTTAGTCTCTCCATTCATGAAAATAAAAGTAACAGAACTAGGGAAATCATAATAGGGCTTGATCACAGAATGCTGCAGAGATGATACTGAGATTGCAGCTTAAAATACTGAATCCTACATCTGGTAACTAGTTGTTCAATAAATGTTAGCTGTTATCAGAGAATACAGTTGAAATAATAAGAAAACCAAAAAGATGCAGACTCAGCAGTTTTATTTGAATCACAAAGTGGCAAATAAGTATTTTATATAGTTAGGTTGATAACTGGGAAAATACAAAGAACATAATTTATAAGCCCATATGATATTTTTTTTGATCCAGAATACCAGTATCATATGTACCCTCACTAAAGTGAATTATCAAAATAAGAAGTTTCTATGTTGGATACAAGAATTCCAAATATATACCATTTCTTAATTATTGCATTCACGAATCTTGGAAAGCTTCTATGGAAATAATTCTCTGCCCTTTTTCAAACTTAATTGTTCTTTGCATTGTATGTGTACTAGATTTATTTTAGTTTTTTTTGTTCATTATCCTGCAATTTATTGACTAATATTATTATCTCATCAATTCAAAATAATTCAATTTGGCAGAGACAAATTAGACTCATATCATATGACTAGAGCTATGCTTTAGAGTTCAGAACTAAGTTTAAACTCAATCCTATTCACCTACTCATTTTTTTGCCCTCTGTTGTACTGCAGAATAAGAATGTGTGAGAGGGGAGAAAAAAAGAGAGGAAAGACAGAAAGACAGAAATAATGCTTAGATGCTGTTTAGTTAATATGCCTCGTCAATCACTGTGCAAAATGTTATAACTACAAAAAAAAGGCAAAGGAGAACTTAATTTCTAGGTAAGGGATTTTAAACTCAAACTTTACAAGGATCAGACAAGTAACAAATGGACAATGTGCATAGGTTATATGCAAATACTATGCCATTTTATGCCTGGAGCCGTACCACTGTGGCATCCGATCCCATCAGATCTTGGCAGCTAAGCAGGGTCGGACCTGATTAGTACTTGGGATGGGAAACCATCTGGGAATACCAGGTGGTATAGGCTTGGGAGAAGGACCCAGCAACCCACTCCCAAAAAACAACCAGCCATTGAAAACCCTTTGAACAGCAAAGAAGCACTAACAATACTGTTTTGCCTGTTATACACAGGGTCGCTGAGTTGAACACTGACTTGACGGCACCTAAGAACAACAACATGCCATTTTATGCATGAGACTTGAACATCAAGGACTTTAGTATCAGGCTGTTGAGAAGAGGACGGCAATCCTCTGTGGATACTGAGGAAAACTGTATTCAGCCTGTCTAGGAAAGAATGCTGCCACATGGAAATGGGTTTACTGCTCCCAAGAAGACAGATTTACTTATTTTTGCCTTATTTCTTCATTATTCAAAGTTAACTACTTAAAAAAGTTTAACATGCTCAGTGTGGTAGCTAGTTTCACGATGGTCTTCAATGATTCCTGCACCTCCTAGTACTAAACTATGTGTAGTTTACTCCATGCTGTACCATAGAGATTCCATTACAAATGACTGAGGTTTTCATCTTGGACGCTGTTGAACACTGGTGCATTTATTCACTCATATTCATGTTGTGACCCCCTCTTCTGCCCTCTCTTCTCTTGCCTTCTCCTTTTCACTCCAGCCCTACAGGGAGTCTCTTGTGGAAGTGGACTGGCACTGCCTCTAAACAGCCAAAAGTCAGCTTGGAAGCAGATCGTCCAGATCAAATCTCAGTTGACTGTGACACCAGAGCTGACCACTGGCTTGAAAGGAACTGTGAGCCAAAATCATCCAGCTGAAACATTTTCAGATTTTTTTAACCCACAGAAAATGTGAGATAATGTATATGCTTTTAAACTTAAATTTTGAAGATAATTTGTTTTAGAGTAATAGGTAAATAATATACATTTTGATATGTTGTTAGTGGGACAGTAGTGTAAAAACCCCTAAAATATAGATGTGAGTTTAGAACCAGCCAGGAGGCTTTGATGATGGTAATTAATGAAAGCCTAAAGCAACTTGAGGGGCTGGGATTTAGCTCAGTTGGTAGAGCACTGCACTGCAGTCTCAGAGGTCCTGAGTTCAATTCCCAGCACTGCAAAAATGGGAGAAGGGCCTGGCAATCCACTCCCAAGGCAATCCCGAAACAGTCAGCCACTGAAAACCCAATGAGGGTCGCTATGAGTCGGATACCGACTCGATGGCACCTACCAACCAACCCACCAAAGCAACTTGAAGATTGTTTTAACAGATTATATACTCTTTAAAAGGCTGCAAGGTGAATATCTGTAGGTAAACAAATGTTAATGGAAATGGGAGAAAAGAATATATATTTATTGTGCAATGGCAGAAAGGTTTTGTCTGAAGTAGCTTGGGAAGTAGAAAATACGCCTTAAGGAATTGGGTGATCTAAGCAAACATGGAAGGTACCCACCGGTTTCTTCTTGCTAATGATGGTAAAGTGCAAAAAGAGGGAGATAAACTAAAGGAAGGAAAGAAGGTTTAAAATAAGATACCAGGCCATGACTGTTTTAAAAATTCCCAGTTACACAGAGAGAAAATGATAAAATTAAGAAATAGTTATTTAACAAAGACCAAATCAGAGAACTAGCTGGGAAAATATGCTTCAGAAACCTAGTGTATTTTCTTCACATTTAAAGCTGTTAGTGTTGTGGGTCTCCTATAAATTGTTGGTTTTTATTTGTTGTGAGCTTTTATTGGAATGGGGGAAAGGAGTGGCATTACTACACTAACCAAATAACTCTGGGAATCAACCAAAGATTTACAGTCATTCAGAGACTGTCTACTCACATATCTTAGTCACAACAATAAGCTATGTGATATTTTAAATATATCTATTCCCACCCTCCCTTTCCAGCACAGACAGAGCCTCATGGAAGACACTTGAGAGTTTTATGGTTCTAGACATTTAAGGAAACCTCGGTCCAATCGTTAGTAGACCATTAAGCTATCAAAGAAGACATTTCAGTGGGCATGCAATACAAAGAATATCAATGTCCCAGAATTAGTGCAAAAAAGTTATTAAACAAACGAGATGAATAACAACATACTATGGTATGGAGGATAATCTGATTTCAACAGTTGTCACACTGTATTATTTAAAATATTCAGATTTTAACAAAATATGGGACATGAAAGGAAGTAATTATGGCCCATACACAAGGGGAAAAGTCAGTAGAAATGTCTCTGAGGAAACCCTGACACTGGTGTTAATAGACAAAAACTTTAAATCAGACATTTAAAATGTGTTCAAGAACTAAAGGAAAGCATAAGAAGAATATTTGACCAAACAGAAAACACAGAAAAATCATAAATTATTAAAAAAGAATCACATAGAAATTCTAAAGTCAAAAAGTACACTAAAATGAAAACTTCATTAGATAAAATACAACACAAGGTTTGAGCTAATAGAAGAATCAGTGAACCACACTCACGACAGACCAATTGAGATTATTCAGTCTGATGACAGAAAAGAGGTAAGGGGAATTAAAGGGGAGTAAGAGTAAGGGAAGAGGAGTAAGAGAGGAGGAAGTAAAGGGAGAAAGAAACAGAGGGGGCTGTGTGGGGAGAAAGAACAGAAAAGAGACAGCAAGAGATGTAGGGTAGGAAATGAACAGACCTATGGACCCTAATCAAATGTACTTACATTGGCAAATGGCGGTCCCAGAGGAAGGAAAAGAAAGTGACAAAAACAATATTTCAAAATATGATCATGTTCCAAATTTGATGAAAAACACTTATCTACATAGTAAGAAGCTCAACAAACGCTGGGCACGATGATGTATACCTGTAAGCCCAGCAAATTGGAAGGATGAGGCAAGACCTGAATTTGAGGTCAGAGGCAGCCTATGCAACTTAGTGAGAATCCATCTCAAAATATAAAATACAGAAAAGGGGCCAAGGGTGCAGCTCAGTAATAAAACATATACCTAGCAGGTGCAAGGCCCTGGGTTCAATATCCAGTACTGGAGACAAAAAGGAAGCTCAACAAATGGTCAACAGGATAAACTCTGAGAGCTCCACATTTAGATACATCGTAATCAAACTGTTAGAAACCAAAGACAGCGTAAATCTTGAATGCAGCAAGAAATAACGCAAATCATCATCTTACAAGGAATCTGCTATAAGACTAACAGCCAAATTCATATCAGAAACCATGGAGGACAGAACACATTGGAATGACATATTCAAGGTACTGCAAGAAAAAGACTATTAGTCAAGAATTTTATATTGATGACAACTATTGTTTAAGAATGGACAAATTAACTGGTTGCCATGGCACACATCTGTAATCCCAGAAACTCACGAGACTGAGGCAGAAGGATCTTGAGTTCAAGGTCAGAGGCATCCTGTGCAATTTAATGAGAGCTTGTCTCAAAAAATAAAATACAAAAAAGTGACCGGAGGTGCACTTCAGTGGGAGACCACTTGCCTAGCAAGCATAAGGCTCTACGTCCAACGACCCAGTATTGGTGTGGTAGAACAGACATACTAAAACATTCCCAAGAAAATAGACATGATAGAGCTAAAGAACTAAAGAGATGTCAAAGGGCAGCTCCAGAAGACAAAGTCAAATATTATAATGACATGTGCGAAGAGCTGGAGATAGAAAACTAAAAGGGAAGGACACACTCTGTCTTCCTCAAGCTTAAGGAATCGAAGGAAAAAGAAATCAAGACTCGAGTGGCAACAGTGAAGGATTCTACAGGGAAAATATTAAACAACACAGGAAACATCAAAACAATATGAAAGGACTATACATAGTCCTTATACCAAAAAGAATTGGTGGATGACCAACCTTTCAAGAGGTTGCATATGATCAGGAACCAATGGTACTGAAGAACAAACTGGAAGCTGCACTGAAGGAACTGGTGAAACATAAGGCTCCAGGAATTGATGGAATACCAACAGAGATGTTTCAACAAACAGATGCAGCACTGCAGGTGCTCACTTGTTTATGCCAAGAGCTGGGAAAACAGCTACCTGGCCAACTGAGTGGAAGAGATCCATATTTGTCCCCATTCCCAAGAAAGGATTCCAATCGAATGTGGAAATTATTGAACAACGTCATTAATATCACACACAGATTGCCAAAGATCATTCAAAAGTGACTGCAGCAGTATATAGACGGTACATAGACAGACTGCCAGAAAATGGAGGATTCAGAAGACATGGAACCAGAGACATCACTGCTGATGTCAGGAAAGAAGAGAATGCCAGAAAGATGTCTATCTGTTTTATTGACTATACAAAGGCATTTGACTACGTTGATCAAAATAAACTATGGATAACATTGCGAAGAATGGGGGTAACAGGGCACTTAACTGTACTATGAGGGATCTGTACATGGACCAGGGGGCAGTCATTCAAACAGAACAAAGAAGCACTGCCTAGTTTAAAAATGAGAAGAGTGTGCGTCAGGGCCATATCCTTTCATTGTACCTCTTCAATCTTTATGCTGAGCAAATAATCCGAGAAGCTGGACTTTACGAAGAAGAACACATCACAATGGGAGGAAGACTCTTTAACAACCTGCATTATGCAGATGACACAATTCTGCTTGCTGAAAGTGAAGAGGATTTGAAACATTTACTGATGAAGATCAAAGAACACAGCCTTCAGTATGGACTGCAATTTAACACCAACAAAACAAAAATCCTTAAACCTGGGTTAGTATTCAGTTTCACGATAAAAGTAGAAAAGATTGAGGTTGTCCAAGATTTTGCTTTACCTAGTTCTACAATCAACACTAATGGAAGCAATAGTCAAGAAGTCAAAAGATGCACTGCACTGGGAAAAGCTGTTGGCAAAGACCTTTAAAAGTGCTGAAAAATAAAGATGTCACTTTGAAGATGAAGGTGTGCCTGACTCATGACATATTTTCATCACATCGTATGGCTGTGGAAGCTGGACAGGGAGATAGGAGAAGAACAGATACTTTTGAATTATGATGCTGGAGATGAATATTGATTATATGCCATGGACTGCCAAGAGAACCAAAAGATCTGTCCTAGAAGAAGTGCAGCCAGAGCGATCCTTGAAAACAAGGATGGCTGATTGCATCTTGCGTATTTTGGACATATCAGGAGGCACCAATCCCTGGAGAAAACATCGTGTTTGGGAGGGTGGTAGGTCAATGAAAAAAAGGAAGACTTTCAAGTACATGGATTGCACAGTGGCTGCAAAAAGTCAGGTACTGGGATGCCTCCTGCACTGGTTTTGTAGCTTAGAATTGTGTTGGTGGGAGCCAGGCATGGTGGCACACACCTATAGTCCCTGCAGCTTGGGAGGTGGATGCGGGAGGATCACAAGTTTGAGAACAGAGGAAGTCTGCATAACTTAGTGAGACCCTGTCTCAAAAAGTAAAAAAAATGGGCTGGAGGGTGCAGCTCAGTGGTCCAGCACTGGCAGAGCATGCAAGCATGAGGCCCTGGGTTCAACCCCCTGTACAAAAAAAAAAAAAAAAAAAGAAAAGAAAAGGAAAAGAAAAAAAGAAAAAGAAAGAAAGAATTGTCTTGGCTATATGAGGTCTTTTGTATTTCCATATGAATTTTAGGATTTTTTTTTTTCTGTTTCTGTGAAATATATCATTGGAATTCTGATGAAGATTACATGGAATCTATAGACTGCTTTTGGTATTAATAGTCATTTTCACAATACGAATTCTACCAACCCATAAGCAAGGGAGGCCTTTCCATCTTCAAGTGTTTTCTGTGATTTCTTTCTCTAGAATTTTGAAGTTTGCATTGTAGAGGTCTTTACAATCTTTGGTCAGATTTATTATAAATATTTAAGTTTTTGGTGAGCTACTGTGAATGGGATTGTTATTTATATTTATTTCCCTTCCTGTTCATTATTCTTATCAAGGAATGCTATTGATATCTGAATCTCAATTTTGTATCCTGCTACTTTGCTGAAGGAGCTAATTAGCTCTAAGAGTTTCCTACCAGGGTTTTTAGGGTCCTTTAAGTATAAAATCATGTCATCTGCAAATGGGGATAGTTTGGCCTCTTTGTTACCTATTTGTGTCCTTTTCATTTTTTTCTCTTGCCTGATTGCTCTGGCTAGGATGTCAAACACAATATTGAGTAAGAGGAGAGAGTGGACACCCTTGTTCTGTTTCTGATTTTAGAGGGAATGCTTACAATTTTTCCTCATTTAGTATAACATTGGCTATAGGTTTGTCATATATGGCCTTTATGATGTTGAGATATAGTCCTTCTATTCCCAGGCATTTGCAGCAAAATGGATGGAACTGGAGATCATCATTTTAAGTGAAATAACAAATTCAAAAAAGAGAAATACCACATGTTCTCACTCATATGTGGGAGTTAGATCTACTTTAAAGAAAACACACACACACACACACACACACACACACACACACACACACACACACTTATTAATATTGGAAAATACAAGTTGACCTAATAGGGGAGAAGGGACTAGTTTGAGAGAGTTGACCATAGAAAAGTGGGGGGGACAACTTAGAGGGGTAAAGAGGAAGAGAAAAAGTGGAAAAATAGGATGCAACTGTATGAAAATAAAAAAATGATGCTGTAATTCATAATTGCATACTGTTGTCATTGCATGTTAATCAAAAATTACCCCCCTTTTCCTTACTGTTTTTTTTTTTTTTGTAAAATTTTGAAGGAGACCGAAGTGTAAATAATCCTGACTTGATGATTACATAATGGATATATGAACTATGATTCTGTACCCCATCAATATGTGTAATTAAAATACTAAAAGGAAAAAAATTGTTAAATGGTAGTACTCTGCATCTGATCAGCCGATTAAACATAATCCCTATTAAAATTCCAGCTACAATTTTCTAGGAATTGACAAAGCGATCCTAAAATTTGTATAGAAATGAAAGAGACTCAGAACATAAGAAAAGACTACAGATTAATGGAACAGCATTGAGTCCAACATGAACTCATGCATACATAGTTAATTTATTTTCAATGAGTACTAAAATAATTCAATGGGAAAAAGAATAGTCTTTTGAACATATGCTGCTAGAGTAATTGTACATTTACATATAAAATCATAAAGCTGAGCCTTTTCCTCAGACTAGATGCAAAACACTAACTCTAATGCATCAAAGACTTAAATATAGGAGAAAAAACTATAGGACTCTTAGAAGAAGATATATGTGTAAATCTTTGTAACTTAGATTAGACAATTACTTCTTAGATTTGACACTAAAAGCATAAAGAACTAAATAGATATATTAGATTTCATTAAAATTAAAATTGTTGTGCTTCCAAAAACACTGTAAGAAGTGAAAAGGACAGTTCATACAACGGGAGAAAATATTTTTATGTCATACTTTGACTAACATTCACAATATATGAAAAGCTTCTACAACTCAACAATAAAAACACAAACACCAAGTTTCAAAATGATCAAATGATTTGAGTGGAAAATTTTCCAAAGAAGATATTGCTAATGGATAATAAATACATGACAAGATGTTTAGCCATTGTTGTTATTAGGTACCATTGAGTTGTGTCCAATTCATAGAGACCCTTATGGGGTTTTCAATGACTGATTCTTTTAGGATTGCCTCAGGAGTGGATTGTCATGTCCTTCTCCCATTTTTGCAGTGCTGCGAATCGAACTTGGGACCTCAGAGACTGCAGAGCAGTGCCCTTAAGTTAAATCCCAGCCCCTCATTAGCCATTAGGGAAATAAAAATCAAAACCATAGTGAAATACTACTACACACCTAGTAGAATCTCTATCATTAAAAAATGCAGATAATAACAAGTGTTGACAAAAATGCAAGGAAACATGAATTGCTGGTGGGAATGTAAAATGGTATCGTTATTTTGGAAAACATAACATCAGTTCCTCAAAAACAGGTAGACATATATCCAAGAAAACTGAAAATACACATCCAGACAAAACTGTATGCATAAATATTCATAGTGTTATTTGTAATAGTCAAAAAACAGGACCGATCCAATGACTGTCAAATGGTGAATACATAAATAAAATGTGGTACATATCCACATAACAGAGTATTATTCAGCCTTAAAAAGGAATAAAAAAACTAGCACTTGTTAAAACATGTATGATGAACCTTGATACCAAAAGGATGCCATTTTATTTATATGAAATTTGTAGAATAAGTAAATCTATACAAACAAACTACCCAAATACTACTACTGCCTTGGTTTGGATACAGTTTAAGTATAACACTCCCACCCCAAACATCATAGTTTAGAGACTTGGTCCCCATCGCAGAGGATAATGGGAAGCAGCAAACTTTTAAGAGGTGAGGCCTAGTCAGAAGTCCTTAGGTCATTGAGGGTACTGCTTTGAAAGGGAATAATGTAACTCTATGAGATCATTTGGTAGTTTTGATAAAAGAATTGTCTTACAAAGAGCAAACCTGGCCCCACTCAGCAATCTTTGCTTCCTGCCTCGTGATGTGATCATTCACTCTCACGTGTACTCCTACCGCTCCTATCTGCCATAATGTGACACAGCCAAGAAAGTCGTAATCAAAGCTGTTTATGCCAGCAAATGTTCCTGAACACCTAAGTTGTTGATGTTGTTAGGTGCCACTGAGTGTATAACAGAATGAAACACTACCCAACACTGTGCCATGCCCAGCACTATGTCAGTGCTTCTTTGCTATTCACAAGGTTTTTGTTGGCCGATTGTGTCAAGACTGTTTCTGAAGTGGGCTTCCAGGTTCTTCTCCCATTTTTTGTGGGGCTTGGGGATCAAAATCAGGGCCTCAGGGTGCACATAGCAAGTACTCTCCCAAATGACCTAATCAATTGACCTGAACATCTAAACTCTTGAGCTAAATTAACCTCATTTCTGCCTGCCTCAGGTACTGTGTTATGGTAATGAAAAATGGACTGATTTAATGACAACTTGTTTCGTTATGTCTTGAAAGCTTTTCCTCCCCAATCTCAGGATGCAACCACATACATGTTGCACAGTTATTTGACTGTCATATGTCCTTTGTCTTTTCTCCTGCCTTTTTGACTTTCACACAAGTTATTGTACAGCATAACCAATAATTGGAATTAGATTACTCATAATGTGGATTCAGGTCAAACATTCTTTTGACGGGAATAGTATGTAGGCAATAAGCCTCCTTGGTATTTCATATCAACTTCTTCCCCAGTATTAATGATGTTGATCATTTGATTTAATAAAAGATAATAGCAAACAAATATACCCATTGTAATGTTACATTTCTCCATTTGCAATTAGTAATCTGTGTGCATCCTGTTCTCTAACAAATCCTTTATTCAATAGTTTTAGCATCTATTCATCATTCTTGTCAGAATCAGTTATTATGCTTGTTGTTGTTAGGTGCGGTCGAGTCGGTGTCCAACTCATAGGGACCCTACATACAACAGGTGAAACACTATTGTCAGTGCTTCTCTGCTCTTCATAGGGTTTTCAATGGCTCATTGATTTTTGAGAGTGGGTTGCTAGGTCCTCCCAAGCCTACAGTATCTGGTGTTCCCAGGTGCTCTCCCATCCAAGCCTGGCCCTGCTTAGCTTCTGAGATCTGATGGGATTGGATGCCACAGTGCTATGGCTGCAGGCCAGTTATTATGCTAGTGGCTGCAAAATGGTAATTTTGTAATTCCATTATTGACAACAGAATAGGATATGCCAAAATATGACATTTTGAGAAAGACTATTTTGAGCTCAAGGCTACTGAAAAGAAATGGTTGTAAGAAAAGCTCCTTTCCCTCCACATAATTGTCTAGTCTACATAGATAACTTCCTGGTGTCTAACTCCATCTGATCTCTGAAGCTAAGCAGGGCAGGGCCTGGTTAGTCCTTGGGTGGGACACTGCCTGGGAACACGAGGTGCTGCAGGCTTGGGAGATGAAGCTGGCAGCTCACTCCCAAACCAATCAGCCATTGAAATCAGCCATAGGGTTATGAATAGCAGAGAAGAGCTGACAATAGTGCTGGGCATGACACAGTGTCGAGTAGTGTTTCATTTGGTGTACGTAGGGTCATCATGAGTCAGACCCGACTCAACGGCACCTAACAATAACAATTGCCTAGAAGCAGGATATAAATTGTAAAGTTGTCATCCTTCCTCTCTCTATCAGAGAGGACAAAAATTAATCACTACAGGCAACTCTAAATTCTTATCAGTGGAAAGACAGCATCAAAGGAATATAAAAATATTACTAGCCCACCTTCCACTAGTTTCTCCATATTTATTTTGCTATTAAAAGAATCTAGAAAAACAAAGTCCTTTTTCTTTGTTTTGTCACTTTTCTAAAAATCTATTGTCCATTTTAAAATATGGTACACAGGGGTGTAGCTCAGTGACAGAGCACTTTCCTAGCATGCCCAAGGTCCTAGGTTCCAAACCCAGCACAGAGGCGGGGATGGGAAAGCTGTGTAAGCCCAAATCTAGTTTAGCTATCCTTAGTTACTCACTTTAGTACTCCCACCAGCATAAGACATGCACAGGTTCATTTCCGCTAATCTGTCTTTTGTGAGTCTCACACAGAGCCCAGTCAGAGAACCTCAGGGATGGTAGAAAATGTTTTTTCTTCTTTCTATAGAATACTGTACTTTAAAATAGTGTTCTAAATGAAACCAAAACAAAACAAAGGTGCCTTCTCTTCTCTGACCCTCCTCTTTTCTTTTTTTTTTTTTAAGGCAGTCACTCTGATTCAAGGATTCTTTCTTGTTATATACAACATGAAATCCTCCATGTCATTATTATTCATTTTAATGCACAAATTGTTCCAAATTCAGCCAGTAGAAGCCCCATTCAAACTGGCTTTTCTTTACATATAACCTGTTTCTGAAAACCATCTATTTTGGGGCACTCAAAAAGATACCTCATGTTTATGTTCTAACTTACCTGTCCCTGATTTCAAATCAACCAATTGTTCAAATGTGCTACTGTTATTTCTTGTGATGGACAGTGCTATTTACGCATTGAGATCTTGACATTAATAGGTAGTCACTGCTTCTTGAATCTTATACTAAGTAAAACCAATAAAGGCTATATTTATTTATACTATCTAATATATGCGACTTGATGGGAGAAGGACATGGCAATTCACTCCTGAGGCAATCACGAAACAATCAGCCGTTGAAAACCCTATAAGGGTCACTATGAGTCGGACATGACTCAATGGCACCTAACACCACCAACAACATATGGGGCTTGGGTTTGGCCAAGTTGGTAGAGTGCTTCTCTGTGCTCTCTGAAGCCCTGGGTTTCATCTACAGCACTGCAAAAATGGGAGAAGTATGCAGCAATCCACTCTTAAAGCAACCCTGAAACATCAGGCCTTGAAAACTATGCATGACAGAGTAGCACTGACACAGTGCTGGGCAAGGCACGGTGTCCAGGAGTATTTAGTCCTGTTGTATACATAGGGTCACTATGAGTCAGACCCAATTTGACAGCACCTAACTACAACAACAACATCTAGTATATACATGTTATATATAAAAAGTAAATGCAAACAAATACATACATACATACATACTGTATATTCTTGATTCTAACCCACATCCTTTCAACAACTTCAGAGGGCTTGAAAATCAGATGTGAATTGGAATCTCATCTACCCAGATCTTGACCAGGAATCCAATCTGCAGGTGACTCTAAGTCTGTATTTGATTTTCTAGCCCTCTAAAATTGTTGAGGGCTAGGATTTAGCTCAGTATAGTGCTGCATGCACTCTTTGAGGACACAGGCTTGATCCCCAGCACTGCAAAAATGGGAGAAGGATGTAGCAATCCACTCCCAGAACAATCAGCCATTGGAAACCCTAAGAGGCTTGCTATGAGTCGGAGTCAATTCGATGGCACCTAACAACAACAAAATTGTTGAAAGTGTGCAGCTTAGAATCAAGAATACACAGTGTGGATTATTTTTAAATCATGCAGTCATATTGATACTTCCAAAGGCTCTTCATCTCCCTCCTCTACTCCATGGTTTTATTCCTTTCTCCCCTCGTAAAAGCACTTTATTATGATTACTGTATCACCGACCACACATACAAGCTCAAAATGTTTATCCTTAGAATAAAACTCACTGACAGTATTTGCATTACTTTTTCCTGTTTACTATATAACCAATATGATACACAACTAGGTTCATTTGTTATTTTGTTTGTATCCAACCAGAAAGTTCCCTCCCAGATCTTTGATTTTTTTTCCCCCCCAGTACTTGGGGTTGAACCCAGGGCCTCGCGTTTGCATGCTCTGCAAGTGCTGGACCACTGAGCTGCACCCTCAGCCCATTTTTTTACTTTTTTGAGACAGGGTCTCGCTAAGTTACGCAAATTGCCTCTGGTCTCAAACTTGCGATCCTCCTGCCTCCACCTCCCGAGCTGCTGGGATTACAGGCATGCACCACCGTGCCCGGTCTCATCCTTGATTTTTTGAAAAAGTACAGAAAAATTTATTTCAAAAGTCAAAAGTCATAGAAGTTCCACTTATTTTCCTATGTCTTTCCAACATACTTTAACCTACTCCCAAAGTAGTCGAGTTCATTTATCCTTTGTGTTTCTTCATGTAAAAATAAGCTAAGAGAATGGGATATTCATATTTCATCCTCTCCTTTACAGTTAAGATACTATGGTCATGGCTTGAATATAAAATGTCCCCCAAAGGTCATGTGCTTTTAAAATTCAGTCCCAAACAGTGGCACTAAGTCTTGGGAGGTTATGTAACTTTGGGAAGTGGGACCTAGGTTTCTGAAAGTGGTCACTTGGGGTGGGCATTTGCAGGTTTTACCCTGGATCTGTGGTTCCAGGAAGCTCTCTGTTCCTGGTCCACCATGATGTGAGGTCATTTATCACAGGCCCTGCCACCACCATTATGTTCTGATCCTCTACCTGAGCTTTCAATAACCCTTTTCCTTCATAAGTTTGTTTAGTTGGTTTTTCTGCTACAATGACAAGAGCTGACTAATAGTAACTACACATACTCTGTGTCTTGCGTTGTTCACTTAACAATACATATCCAAACAATAATTCTTACCACTTCATAGAAAAGTTCTTTATTCTAGTTTCTAGTTTCATGATAATCCACTGTATATTTCTACCACAGATCAGTTAACATGTTCCCGTGTACATGATAACTGCATATGGCTGTACTGGTAATTTCTGATATTTTGCTATCATAGATAAAGAGGCTATAAGCAAGTCTGTGACTTATCCATTTTCATGCTGTTAAGTGCCTTCAGTTAATTCTAAAATGTATGATTGCTGGGTCAAAGGGTAAATACACATGTAGTTTCAACAGATATTGCCTGCTATGGTCTGACTGAATATGTTCCTTAAAGTTCATGTGCTGAAAACTTAATTCTCCAAGCAAGAGGATTGGGAAGTAGAAAGTTCTGAGAAGTGTTAAGGCCATTAAGGCTCGAGAGCTGCTGGTGCCTTGACCTTGGATGTCTCAGCCTATAGAGCTGTTAGAAATAAACCTCTGCTCTTTATAAATTGCCTGGTTTCAGGTATTACAAAACAGACTAAGGCATTGCCTAATACAACACCTCTTTGCGGGGGGTGTACTATTTTCTACATCCAAAAACAGACAAAAATAACTCCAATGGAGAAACGACAGATTCACTCTAGAAGAACTGTAACCAGAGTGCTCCTTAGAAGCAAGGACGGCTAGACCTCACCTTACATAGTTTGGACATGTTGTCAGGAGGGACCAATCCCTAGAGAAGGACATCAAATTTGGGGCAGTGGCAGATGAACAAAGAAAAGGAAGACCTTCAACTAGATGGATTGGCACAGTGGCTGCAACAATGAGCTTAAACATAAAACAGACTGTGTGCATGGCATGGTATTAGGAAGTGTTTCACTCTGTTGTACATAGGGTCCCTTTGAGTCGGACCCAAGTCAATGGCACTTAACAAACAAGGTCTCAATGTATTCCTGAAAGGTCAGGCATTGGGACCTTAATCCCCAGTACAACACTGTTGGGTGGGATTTTGAACAAGTGATGGATTAAAGCCTTTTTATGGGAGTGAGTTGCCAGGAGATTGGGCTTCAGATAGAAGGGCAGGTTTGGTCCCTTTCTCTTCTCTCTGATATCTGCTCTCCTGCTTCTCCCACTGTCTGCCATGGGAAAACACAGCAAGGGTGGGATAGATGTGAGCCGTCTGAACAGAAGAGCTGTTAGAGATGAATCTCTGTTCTTCAAAAACTACCTAGTAAAGTATTCTGTTATAGAAGCACAAAAAAACACTAGGATAGTAATTGGTTCTTTTTAGGATCTCTAACAGAGGGCTGTTGGGCTTTTGAATTTTGTCTGTCAGTTTCCCAACTGTGGGGCTTGTGTCTTGCTATGGTGCTGAAAACTATGCCACTAGTATTAGAGATACCAGCAGGGTCACCCATGGCGGACAGGTTTCAACTGAATTTCTAGACTAAGATACACTAGGGAGAATGATCTGGCAGCCCATTCAAAAAACAATTAGTCAATGAAAATCCTATGAATAGGAGAGAAACACTGTAGGATGTTGTTGTAATTGTTAGGTGTTATCATATATGACATACAGCGACCCTCACACAGTTTTCAATGGCTGATTGTTTAGGGATCTGGATTGCTTCAGGAGTGGATTGCCTTGTCCTTCCATTTTTGCGGTACTGGGGATCGAACTCAATTCCTCAGAGAGTGCAGAGCAGCACTCTACCAACTGGGTTAAAACCCAACTCACTGTCAAATACAGTGCTGGAAAATGAGTCCCTGCAGGCTGGAAAACATTCAAAAGACAACTGGGGAAGAGTTGCCTCCTCAAAGTATAATCTTAATGACAGCAATGGAATAAAGCCCTAGGGACCTCCATTTGCTGATGTGGCATGACTCAAAATGAGAAAAAAATAACTGTAAACATTCATTAATAATTGGAATGTGGAATGTATGTAGTATGAATCTAGGAAAATTAGAAATCGTCAAAAGGGAATTAGAATACATAAACATCAACATTCTAGGCATGAGTGAATTAAAATGAACTGGTATTGGCCATTTTGAATCAGATAGCCATATGGTCTTGGGAGAAGGATGTGGCAATCCACTCCCGAAGTAATCTCAAAATAATCAGCCACTGAAAACCCTATAAGGGTTGCTATGAGTTGGACTTGACTATTTTGCAATTATGAATAAGAATTATGTGGTCTACAATGCTGTGATTAACAGCTTGAAAGGAAATGGGGTTGCATTCATCATCAAAACAAACAAACAAAAAAATCTCAAGATCTGTCCTGAAGTACAATGCTGTCAGTAACAGAATAATATACATACACCTACAAGGAAGGCCAGTTAATATGACTTATTCAAACTTACACAATCACCACTAAGGCCACAAGTGAAGAAAGGTAAGATTTTTCTATCAGCTTCTGCAGTCTAAAATTGATCGTACATGCAATCAAAATGTATTGATAATTACTGGTGACTGGAATGCAAAAGTTGGAAATAAGAAGCCACCACAGTAGTTAGAAAATATGGCCTTGGTTACAGAAACAATGTTGGAGACTGTAGGATAGAATTTCGTCAGACTAATGACCTTTCCACTGCAAATACATTTTTTCATCAACATAAATGGTGACTATATACATGGAATTCACCAGATGGAACATATAAGAACCAAATTGAATATATTTGTGGAAAGAGACAATGGAAAACTTCAATATCAGAAGTCAGAAAAAGACCTGGTGCTGATTGTGGGTTGGAAAATCAAATGTTCATATGCAGATTCAAACTGAAACTGAAGAGAATTAAAATAAGTGTATGAGAGCCAAGGTATGACCTTCAGTATATCCTACATGAGATCAAAGAGCATCTGAAGAACAAATGTGATGCATTAGACACTAACAATCAAAGATTACATGAGTTGTGGCATGACATGAAAAGCATCATTCATAGGAAAGCAAAAGGCTATTAAAAAGACAGGTAAAAGAAGAAAAATACCAAATTATACATCAAAAGAGACTGAAACTTACCCTTGAATATCCAGCAGTTAAAGTAAAAGGAAGCAAAGAATTAAACAGAGTATTTCAAATGGCAACTTCAGATGACAAAATCAAATATAATGACAAGTGCAAAAAGCTGGAGACAGAAAAACAAAAGGGAAGAACACACTGTTTAAAGAATTGAAGAAAAAAATTCAACTATCGAGTGACAACACTGAAGGATTCTACAGGGAAAATACTACATGACATAGGAAACATCAAAAGATGATGGAAGGAATATATAGGATCATTATACCAAAACTAATTGGTGGATGACCAACCATTTTAAGAGGGTGCATATGATTAGGAACCAACAGTACCGGAGAAAGAAGTGGAAGCTGCCTTGAGGGCTTTGACGAAAGACAAACCTCCAGGAAAGATGGAATTACCAATTGCGATACTTCAACAAGGAGATGGAGCACTCACTTGTTTATGCCGAAGTACTTACATATTTATGCCAAGAGATATGGAAAATAGTTACCTGGCTAAGTGACTGGAAGAGATCCCTATTTGTGCCTATACTCAAGAAAGGAGATCCAACCAAATGTAGAAATTATCAAAAAATATCATTAATGTCTCATGCAAGTAAAATTTTGTTCAAGAACATTCTAAAGTAGCTGCAGTAGTATACTGACAGGCAACTGCTGGAAAATCAAGCCAGATTAAGAAGAGGGCATGGAACCACAGAAAACACTGCTGATGTTAGATGGATACTCCCCGAAAGCAGAGAATACCAGAAAGATGCTCTATCAATGTTTTATTGAGTATATAAAGGCATCTGACTGTGTGGATCACAACAAATTATGGCTAACATTGTGAAGAATGGGAGTACTACAGCACTGAACTGTACTCATGAGGAATCTGCACATGGACCAGGACGCAGTCCTTTGAACAGAACAAGCAAACATTGCTTGGTTTAAGGTCTGGAAAGGTGAGCTTCAGAGCTGAATCTTTTCACTGTACCTGTTCAATCTCTATGCTGAACAAATAATCCAAGAAACTGAACTTTATGAAGAAGAACGTGGTATCAGGATTGGTGGAAGACTCATTAACAACCTGCATTATACAGATGACACAACTTTGCTTGCTGAAAATGAAGAGGATTTGAAACATTTACTGATGAAGATAAAGAAATACAGCCTTCAGTATGAATTGCACCTCAGCAACAAGAAAACAAAAATTCTTGCAGCTGGGTCAGTAAGTAACTTTTTGATAAATGGAGAAAAGACTGAAGTTGTCCAAGATTTTCCTTTACTTGTACAATCAATACCCAAGGAGGCAGCAGTCAAGAAATCAAGATGCATTGCACTGGGAAAAGCTGTTGCAAAACAGCTCTTTCAAGCACTGAAAAATAAAGATGTCACATTGAAGATGAAGGTGTGCTTGATTCCTGCCACAATATTTTCAGTCACATCATCTGCTCATTAAAGGTGCACATTGAATAAAGGAGACAGGACAATAATTGATGCTTTTGAATTATAGTGCTAGAGATGAATACTGAATATACCATGGACTGCCAAATGAACCAACAGATCTGTCCTAGAAGAAGTACATCCATCATGCTCACAGAAGAAAGGATGGCTAGACCTCATCTTACATATTTTGGACATGTTATCAGAAGACCAATCCCTGGAAGACATCATATTTGGGAGAGTGGTGGATCAACGAAAAAAAAGGAAGACCATCAACTAGATGGATTGGCACAGTGACTGCAACAATGGTCTTAAACATAAAAAAGAACACATGTATGGCATAGCGTCAAGGAGTGTTACACATAGGGTTGTTATGAGTCAGACCTGATTTGACAGCACATATCAACAATAATGGGCTAGAATTTAGCTCAGTTGGTCAAGTGGTGCTCTGAGCTCTCTGAGGCCCTGAGTTTAATCCCTATTACCTCAAAAACAAGGGAAGGATCTGGCAACCCATTTTCTATACAATCCTGAAACAATGTGCCACTGAAAACCCTGTGAGGGTCGCTATGAGTCAGACCCAACTCGTAGTCACCTAACAATAAACACCACCAATAATAATGAAACAGAAATGGTATGTTGGTATAGTTGTAATTTGCAGTTACATTGTCTTCTTTTTCTACGTGTACCACTTTGCTCATGTCTTTTGCCCATTTTTCTATTGAATGTTGTGTCTTCTCTCCATTAATTTTTATATTTCTTTATGTAATATATAACTTAGCTCTTCATTTATAATTTCCATATATTTTCTCCTACTTTTTCATTTAGCTTTCAACTTTAGAAATTTTTGCTAGACGAATTTAAAGTGCAGTCTTGACTTTTTTTTAATTGGACATTTTTAATGTATACCTTAATGTGATTCATTATGACAGGCTTTTCATTGTGGCATTTATATATATGCATTTTGATGTACATTATTCATATAGGTTCCCCCTTACCCTCTTGTATGCTTCTCCCCCCTCCCCATCTAAGTCTTCTCTATCATTTACTTGGTAATATTTTTCTATATGTACTTGAGTCCCAGTTCTGTTTAATTTGGAAATTTTTCCTGAAGTGAACTTTGTTATTACCTTGTCAGAACAATTGCATGCATTTTCTAGACCAGTCTTGACTTTTAAATCACAGATAGACTTTGTCCTGTATTCATGTTATGAAAAATACAATGATATTTTCTTTTAGTACTTAGGTGATTATATTTAAATCATCTAATTGAAATTTAATCTGGTGCACATATGAAATATAGATCTAATTTTACATTTTTCCAATTGGTTTTCCAGTTATCTTAAACAGTCCATTACTTCCCTAGTGATGTGAAATGCTACTCATATAATATATTCATTTCTCAACACATTGTGATCTACTTCTCAGTGAGTTTGCTTGTGTAATCAGGTGGCAGAATCACAGTTTAATTGTTTTTTTTTTTGTTGTTGTTAGATGTCTTTGAGTTGTATTTGACTCACAGTGGCTTTCATAGGGTTCTCAATGGCTGATTGTTTTGTGATTGTTTTGGCAGCGGACTGCCACATCCTTCTCCCATTTTTGCAGTGCTGGGGATTGAACCTGGGTCCTCAGAAAGTGTGGAGCAGTACTCTACCAACTGAGCTAATCCCCAGCCCACAGTTTAATTATAGAGGTTTTAATTTCTGGGTAAGCTGGTATCAGCTATTTCTATTTTTGCATGTTTCTTTTTCCATATGATAGCTCCAGGGAATTTTGGCCTTAAAAATAGATCATATTAAATTTATATATTAACTTAAGGAGAATGAATTTTTTTTTTTATCTTTATGTCAAAGTATTTTTCTTGTAATCAGGGCTTCAAACTGTGAAAAATTAGGCTCCGGTTCAAGTGGAGATTCAGTATGTTAAGTTCACAACATTGGGTCTCAGTTTGGTTTTGTGAATAAAATTTTAACCCCATGTGTAGACAGATAAATAATTTATTTTTTAATTTTTAAATAGCTAATGATTAAAAAAAACCCAATTTTTCACTGGGTTTGGACTCGGGTTTCGGGTTCAGAAAAGTTTTTAAAAAATACTTCAACCTTAAGGCAACAACCCCTTTCACAACAGCCCACCAAAAACTTAAATACTTTGGAATCAATTTAACCAAAGATCCTGGAGATCTCTACAAGGAAAATTTCAAAACAGTAAAGAAAGAAATCGCAGAGGATACTAGGAGGTGGAAGGATCTCCCGTGCTCATAGATTGGGGGAATCAATATTGTAAAAATGGCTATATACCAAAAGCAATCTACAGATTTAATGCAATCCACATTAAAATTCCAATGATTTTGTAGAAATAGAAAAAATAATCCAAAAATTCATATGGAAACATAAAAGACCACGTATAGCCAAAACACTCTTAAACTGCAAAATTAGTGCAGACAGGATCACAATCCCTGACTCTAAACTGTACTACAGGGCTACAGTAGCAAAAAGAGTTTGGTACTGGCACAAAAATAGACCTGAAGACCAGTGGAACAGAATTAAGGACCCAGAGATACACCAACCCATCTACAGCCACCTGATCTTAGACAAAGGAGCCGAGGAGACAAATTGGAGAAAAGATAGCCTCTTCAACAAATGGTGCTGGCAAACTTAGATTTTTACCTGCAGAAAAATGAAAATAGACCCACATCTCTCAATCTGCATGAGAATTAATTTGAAATGGGTAAAAGACCTCAACATAAACCCAGAAACCTTAAAACTACTAGAAGAAAAGATAGACAACACACTCTAACATATAGGTATAGGAAAGCATTTCCTTAATAAGATTACAATTGCTCAGAAAATTGCAACAAGAATAGACAAATAGGATTGCATGAAATTAAAAAAAGCTTCTGTTCAGCAAAGGAAACAATCAATAGAGTTAAGGAAGACCCTACTCAATGGGAGAAAATCTCCTCATCCTACACTTCTGATAGAGGATTAATTTCTAGAATTTACAAAGAACTCAAGAAATCAATTCCCAAGACAACAAATAATCCAATACACAAGTCGGCAAAGGAACTTAAGAGACAGTTCTCAAACGAAGAAGTTCATAGGGCCATGAAGGACATGAAAAAATGCTCAATACCCCTAGCCATTAGGGAAATGCAAATCAAAACACTCTGAGATTCCACCTAACTCCATTGAGAATGGCCAAGACCAATAAAATAATAACAAATGCTGGTGAGGTTGTGGAGAAAAAACAAACCCTCTTACATGGTTGGTGGGACTGTAAATTGGTTCAACCACTTGGGAAATCAATATGGAGATACCTCAGAAAACTAAAGATAGAACTTCCATACAACCCAGCTATACCATTACTGGGAATATAACCAAAGGGAGACAAGTCATCATACTAGACACCTGCATCTCCATATTCAATGTAGCACTTTTCACTATAGCAAGGATGTGGAACCAACTAAGGTGTCCATCAACAAAAGAATGGATTAAAAAAACTATGGTACATATACACAATGGAATACTACTCAGCAATCAAAAAAAAAAGATGTCATTTGCAGCAAAATGGATGGAATTGGAGAATATCATCTTAAGCAAAGGAACGCAAGCTCAAAAAGAGAAATACCATATGTTCTCAGTCATATGTGGGAGCTGAATCATACTTAAAGGAAGAAAAAATCGTATACATAAATCGATATATTAAAAAATGCACAATTACACTTAGTGTAGAAAGGACAATATAAAGAGTAGAAAGAATGAGGGAAGACAGTAGCATAGAGAAGGGAAGGGAAGGGAAGGGAAGATGGGATATGAAGGGATGAATGGGGAGAGGACGATTTCAATGGAAACAGTGCAACTTCATGAGTATATTGGAAAAATAGGGGAATATATCTCAAATAAGCATTTGAGTTTTACTACATATTAGCCATAAGGCTCCATAAACTTTGTAGGTTGGAAAGTGCTGCCAGAAATGATGTAAAGGGTGCATAATAGAAAAAGCCAATGCTGTATTACTCTGTCCCTCATTACCATCTACTAATAAAGGGAAAACAAACAAAAACCCTGAAGACTTAGTTTAAAAAGAAATTTACAATTATAGTTCGTATTATATATAAACGACAGTTTGTATATTTTAAGTCATTTTGTTGCCTATACAATATAAATCATAAAAATAATAAACTGATTCATTAGTGAAAATAAAAATGCTTCAACCAAGCCAGGTGTGGTGGCACATGTATATAATCCTAGAGATTCAGAAGGTGGAGGCAAGAGGACTTCTAGTTTGAAGGCACAGTGGCAGGCATAACTTAGCAAGACTCTGTTTCAAAATAAAGAGTAAAAAATGGACTGTGGAGTATAGCTCAGTGGCAGAGCACCTGTAAAGGATGCCTGAGGCCATGGGTTCAAGCTCCCAGCACCACCAAAAAAGAAAAGAAAAGAAAAGAAAAAGCTTAAACCTGAACAGGTTGTTTCAAGCCGTGTTATTTATACATTGGATTTAACCTGAACTCAAACCAAATCCAAATCCTTCACTTTTTAACATACTGAACCTGCACCTGAACCCCAGTTTTTTGCAGGTTTGAAGCCTTGCTTTCACTTCCTATTGCAAATGGCATTATATCATCTGATTATGAATTGTTCATTTGATACCCTGACACTGTACTGACTTCTTTTACTGTTCGTTTCATTATCAGTTCTCGTTGTTTTGTTACCATTTGCAGACAGAACTAGTTCTATTTTTTTCTTTCCCAATTCTTATGCATGTACAATAGTTTTCTCTTATCTAATTGCACTAGCCTAAACCTCCAAAAACTGTTAAGTACCACAGAGGACAATAATGTCTTGTTTCACTTTTAGTGCGAGTCTTGTTAGTGTTTCCACATTAAGTATTATGTTGGATTTAAACGTAGGACATGTATGTGTGCATGTGTGTGTCACGGCAAAGGAAATATATATCGATTACACTTTTATTATTTTTATCAGGAACATTTTCAGTTGTAACAAACGTCTCTTCAGCATAACTGGAGAGGAACTTCATTTGTGGTTCCTCCTTAAATTAAACATATGAATTATATTAACAGATTTTTCCTAAAACATAACTATTTTTGCATGACTAAAATCTCACAAGGCATCATTTTTGTAGCATAGGGTAGAATTCTGTTTGATACTCTTTGTTTGGTTTGGGTTTTGTTTTTTGAGACAGGGTCTTGTTATGTAACCTAGGATGCTCTCAAATTCACAATTCTCTTGCCTCAGCCCCTACATGCTGGGATTATAGGCAAGCACCACCATATCCAGCTGTTTGATATTTTGGCATGAACAAGGAAGGACTGGGGCTCAATCTCCAGCATATTATTTTTATTTTGAAACTTTCTTTTTTATGATCTAGAAAAATTTATGGAGTGTTAAGATTATGTGATCTTAGAAATTTTGGTAAATTACTTCTTTGAAACTTTCTGGGGTTGGTGCATTTGTTCAGCTTTCCTGATAGCCTTTTCTATTTCTTCTAAAAATAAATTTGTTTTAAGCTTTCAGTCTCCTTGGGGACAATTTTAACAAATTAGATTGTCCAATGAAGTAATTCATTTAAGTTGTTCAAATCAGGATCTTATCTTTAAAACTCTGTTTCAATAATCATCTCTCTCTTGTCATACATTTACACTTCCTCCTTCTCAGCCAATTTTTCTCCTCCTGCTCTTACCCTGCAGATTAGATAAACTAGTCATTTCTCTGGGCTGGGGTTTAGCTCAGTTGGTAGAAGGCTGCTCTGCGTGCTCTAAGGCCCTGGGTTCAATCCCCAGTACTGCAAAAGCAGGAGAGGGACGTGGCAGTCCACTCACAAAAACAACCCCCAAACAATCTGCCAATGAAAACCCTATTAATAGCAGAGAAGCACTGACATAGTGTCAAGCATGGTACAGTGTTAGGGAATCTTTTGTTCTGTTGTAAATAGTGTCACTATGAGTCAGACCCAACTCGACAGCACCTAACAACAAAAAGTCATTTCTCTGTCTATAGCCATACCATCCTTGTGTCTGATCTTGGAGGCTAAGCAGGGTTGGGCCAGGTTAGTTCTTAGATGGAAGACAGCCTGGGATTACTGGGTGCTATAAACTTGGGAGAAGGAATTGGCAGCCCACTCTCAAAATAATCAGTCACTAAAAACCCTAGGAATACCAAAGAAGCACTGATAATACCAAGCATGGTACTGTGTCAGGGAATGTTTCATTCTGTTGTACACAGGGTTGCTATGAGTCAGATCTGACTCAACAGCACCTAATAAGTCACTTCTCTATTTTGTTGACTTTTTCAAAGCAGCAGCACTTTTTTCTCTTTTTAAATTTCAACTCTATTTTTCAGTCTTCCTGTTTTTCTGTCTTCTACCTCATTAACTTGTGCTTTTGTTATTTCCTTCCTTGTTCTTTATTCTGGTTTTTCTTTTTTGACAACAATCACTTGCTCTTTATTTTATTGATATGAGTACATAAGACTGTGAATCTTCTACTCCTGGTTTTTATTATATTCCCCAGATTCTTACATGAAGTTTTTTCATTATGAGCATTGTTCAGAAATGCTACATTTAGCTTTTTTCCTTTTCCTAATAAAGTTGTTCAAAAGAGTGTTTATAATGTACATAGATAAAACTTTAAAATATTTGTTATTCATGTCAATCTTTATTGAGCTATGAAAAAACTTTTGGTATTATTTCTACTTTATGAAGGTTACTCAGGATTACTTTTTGACTTACTATGTGAAATTGTTGGGAAATATCCCCTTTTGAGAAGGTAGTTATTAGTCATAATACACTTTTTACTGTGCCTTTAGGTCTTTCTTATTTTAGATCTCTTTCACTTATCTTCGAGTAAAAGTGATATGTTAATTCTGTGTTTGGCTTTCTTCTGAATTGGCTGTAGTTTCTGCTTTATGAAGGTGGTTGCTAGGTAATTTGGTGTACAGATAATAATAAATGTTATATCATTATGAGTCACGATCTTTAACATTATAAAGTAGCCTCCTTTGCTACTTTTGTTTGCTGGGGGAAGTGAATCATGGTATTAAATTCTACCCTGGCTGACATCAAGATTACAGTCTGATTTTTTTATTGTCTTCATTTGCCTACTACACCTTTGTGCATTCCTTTATTTTCAGGCTTTTTGAATCTTTTCTTTTGGCTGTATCTCGTATATACTGCTTAAACTTGGGCCTTGCTTTGTGAAGCTTTCTTTTTTTTTTTTTTTCAATATTGAATGGTTGAACCCAGGGCCTTGCGCTTCCATGCTTTGCAAGTGCTCTACCACTGACCTGCACCCCCTGTCCATTTTTTTTTTTTTTTTTTTTTACATTTTTAAATTTTGAGACAGGATCTCGCTAAGTTAAGCAGGCTGCCTCTGATCTCAAACTTGCAATCCTTCTGCCTCTGCCTCCCAAGTTGCTGGGATTACAGGTATGGGCCAGTGCACCCAGCTAGACATCTTTTTAATAGGTGAGCTGAGTCTTTTATACATTTTCTACAATGACATATCAGGATCAACTTAAAAAGTTACGTTTCACTTTTTCTTCATATGGCCTGAAGAAGATCAATGGAACAGAACTGAAGATCTACAGGTACACCCATGCAACTACAGCCATCTGATTTTTGGCAAAGGGGTAAGAACATTCAATTGAGAAAAGATAGCCTCTTCAACAAATTGTACTGGAAAAACTGTCCATTTACAGGATACCGAAAATATATCTGTATCTCTCAATCTGTACATGAGTCAACTCAAAATGGATCAGAGACTTCAGCATAAAACCAGAAACCTTAAAACTACTGGACGAAAAGATAGAGAATACACTTCAACACATAGGCACAGGCAAGTATTTACTAAGTTAAGACTTCAATTGCTGCAGAAACTACACCAAGAATTGACAAATAGGATTACGTGAAACTAAAAAGCTTCTGTACCGCAAAGGAAACAATTAACAGAGTTAAGGGAGAGCCCACAGAATGGGAGAAAATCTTTGCATACTACAGATTGGACGGACAAAGGATTAATTTTACAGTACACAAAGAACTTAAGTCAAAATAACCCAATAAATAAGTAGGCAATGGAACTGAATAGAGTGTTCTCAAATGAAGAAATACAAATGGCTAATGAACACATGAAAAAAAGCTCAATATTCCTAGCTATTGTTGTTGTTGTTGTTAGGTGCCACCAAATCAGGTCCAACTCATAGTGACTCTCATAGGGTTTTCAATGGCTGATTGCTTCAGGAGTGAACAGCCATGTCCTTCTCCTGTTTTTGCAGTGTTGGCGATTGAGTGCAGCATGTCACTCTACCAACTAAGCTAAACCCTAGCCCTGCGCTATTAGGGAAATCCAAATCAAAACAATACTGGCATTCCATCTCATTCCAGTAAGAATGGCCAAGATTAACAAACAAATAATAACAAGTGCTGGCAAGGATGTGGAGAAAAAGGAACCCTTTTACACTGCTGGTGGGACTATAAATTAGATCATTCACTTTGGAAGTCAATATGTAGGTACCTTAGAAAACTAAGAATAGAACTGCCATATGATGCAGCTATACCACTTCTGGGGTATGACCAAAGGAAGATAAGTCATCATACCACAGAGATACTTGAATTTCTTCATTTCATGGAGCACTCTTCACATTCGCAAGGGTATGGAATCAACCAAGATGTCCACCAACAGAGGAATGGACAGGAATATATATATATATATATATATATATATATATATATATATATATTTATATATTTATATATTTATATAGTTATATATAGTTATATATATATATATACACACACACACATACATACACACACACACATATATATATATATATACATATATATATATATAATGGAATATTACTCAGCAATAAAGTAGAATGAAATTACATCATTTAGCCAGGTGCGGTGGTGCACGCCTGTAATCCTAGAGGCTCAGGAGGCAGAGGCAGGAGGATTACAAGTTTGAGACCAGAGGATGTCTGTGTAACATAGTGAGACCCTGTCGCAAAAAGTAAAAAATGGGCTGGGGGTGCAGCTCAGTGGTCCAGCACTTGCAGAGCATGCAAGTGCAAGGTCCTGGGTCCAATCCCCAGTACCGCAATAAATAAATAAATAAATAAATAAATAAATAAGTCATTTGCAGCAAAATGGGTGGAGCTGGAGAACATCATCTTCAGTGAACAAATCCAGTTCCAAAAAGAGAAATACCATATGTTCTCATATATGGGGCTAAACCTAGCTTAAAGAATGAAAAAAAAAATCCTGTATATACATAGATATATAAAAATGATCAACCATGAGTAGGAGCAGAGGTTGGGGAAGGTGAAAGGGGAGAGCAAATGAAGGGGAAAAGGTGGAGAGGAAAATCTCAAAATCCATCATGCAACTACATGAATAAATGGGAATTACGGTTCTATAAAATATGTAAGTTGATGGATATGTAAGCAAACGTGATGTAATAGTTGAACAATGGATATAGCAAAAGTCTTATTACTCTGTACCCCATCATCATTTATAAATAAAAATACATACTTAAGTACATAAATAAATTGTCTGTTGGAAAGATTAGCAACAAATGTATGTCCCATCTATAGCAACTGCATATGGATTTTGTCTTCCTGTTGATTACCAGCAGTCTTGCCTACTACTTCTTATGGGGACTTTGGTCTACCTTTTCCTGAATAGGTTTGATATTCAGGCTTCAAATGATACCTTTAATGCCTACATAATACTAACAGTGGGGTATTATGTACTCAACAGCAAGTTTTGTAGATCAAGTTTTATTGAAACATATTTACAATAATTCATTAATCATCTATAGATGTTTTTGTACTATATGCAGAACAATGGTAGATACATGCAGGTATAAGAAAGCTCATTGTTATTGTTAGGTGCTGTCGAGTCAGGTCTGATTCATGATAACACTATGTACAACAGAATGAAACACTGCTGGGCATGATGTCAGTGCTTCTCAGCTAGTCATAGGGTTTTCAACGGCTGTTTAAGGAGTTGGCTTCCAGGTCTTTCTTTCAAGCCTACAGCACCGGTATTCCCTGGTAGTCTCCCATTCACGGACTAACCGGGCTTGACCCTCTTTAGCTTTGGAGAGCAGATGGGATCAAAAGTCAAGTTGGTATGGCTATAGACAAGGAAAGACCTACAAAATTGCAATATTTACAATCTGGCCCTTTACTGAAAATATTTGCCGACTTCTGTTCCAGCAGACTACTCAAGTAGGGCTTTTAGTACAATATTTCTTGTATGTTTAATGCTTTTCATTACCTATGTACCTGTAATACAAGGTGGCTGGATATGAAGGCCTTGCCTCATACACTCTTTCCTTAAATTTTTTGAAAATATTGCTCTGGGATTGTCATTCTCTAAATGCTTTTGTTGATAAGTACGATTCATGTTTATTTTTTGTGACTTAAGTCTTGAGGTCTTGAGGTCCAATGGGTTACTTTTCCTTTCTTTTTAAAAAATGATCAGTTTTACAAGAATTTTGCAGAATTGATTATTTGGTATCAATTAGTCCAATACAAGGGGGACTATGGATTTTCAAATATTTTATTCTTTGAAAGTTTCCTCAATTATACTTTTATGTTAGTGTGTTCTACTATTTCCTTTTGTTCTCTAAGACTCCAATTATACATGTGCTGAGTTTTGTTTGGGGATTTTGTATTTTTTTGGTCTATCATATAAAAAAATCACTGCCTTTCTCTTCCTTTTTACCATACTTCATTTTGTCTCTTATCCATTTTCATACTTCTCTCCAAAGATCATTATATTTTCAATCAGCTCTGTCTTCCTTTAGATATGAAAGGTATTCTTCATAGTTGAATAATAATCATTGTGTATTTATACCATATTTTATTTATCCATTCATCTGTTGACAGGCACCTAGAATGATTCCATTCTTGGCTACCGTGAATTGTTGTTGTTGTTGTTAGGTGCTATAGAGTCGGTATCCGACTCATAGCGACCCTCTGTACAACAGAGGAAACACTATGCCAGTGCTTCTCTGCTGTTCATAGGGTTTTCAATGGCAGATTGATTTTTGGGAGGGGGTTGCCAGGTCCTTCTCCTAAGCCTACAGCTTCTGGTGTTCCCAGGTGGTCTCCCATCCAGGTACTAACCAGGCCCGACCCTGCTTAGCTTCCGAGATCTGACGGGATCGGATGCCACAGGGCTACAGCTGCAGGCACTGTGAATAGTGGTGTGATAAACAAATTAAATCTGTATATCAAAGATGATTTTCCTAAAAATTTTGCTCCTGAATGTAATCAATACTCATCTTTCATTCTACCCATGTTTTCCCAAAGTTTCTGAATTTTTATAAGGTCTTTTAGCATACCTGCAAATATTTATTTTAACAATATGTAGTTTGCTTTGAAGTAACGATACAGCATTCTTCTATTTCATAGTTTTTCTGTTTGCTTTGTTTTTATAGAGAACTTTCACAAGTTGACAATTATCAAATTTTTCATTTAATGTTCTATATTCTGTTCATTTTAATTACTTTATTTTCCTAGGCAAGCAATGACTGTTATATGTAAAAGTCTATTGTGTGTGTGTGTGTATGTTGTTGTGGTTGTTGTTAGGTGCCATCGAGTCGGTATCCGACTCATAGCGACCCTCATAGGGTTTTCAATGGCTGACTGTTTCGGGATTGCCTTGGGAGTGGGTTGCCAGGCCCTTCTCCCGTTTTTGCGGTGCTGGGAATTGAACTCGGGACCTCAGCGACTGCAGCGCAGCGCTCTACCAACTGAGCCAAATCCCAGCCCATGTATATATATATACACATATGTATATGTACGTACTCTCTCTCTCTTTCTCTCTCTCCCCCCCCCCATGCTGATATGGTATAGTTTCTTTCTTCTTAGCATAGAATAATGGTACAAAATAATGGGTTTCATTGTAACTTTTTCATACATCCATGTAATCATATTCACCCCCATCCTGATCCCCTTCTTCTATTCAATACTCCCTGCCTTTTTTCTTTTTTCTTTTTTTTTTTTTTTACCTTTTTGAGACAGGGTCTGTGTTGTCTAGGCTGGCCTCAAACTCTCCTTCTTCTTGCCTAAGGCTTCCGAATGCTGGGATTATAGGCATGTGCCACCATGCCCAGCTCCCTTTCTACTTTCATGTCTTTTTTGCCACGCCCCCCGCCCCCAATTCCACATGAGAGAAAGCATGCCATACTTGTCTCGGTCTGGCTAATTTCACACAACATCATCTCTAGTTCCATCTATTTTCCTGCAAATGACGTGATTTCATTATTCTTTATGTTTGACTAATACTCAATTGTATCGGTACATTTTCTTTATCCATTCATCCACTAACAAGCATGAAGGCTGATTCCATTACTTGGCTATTCTGAATAGTGCTGTGATAAACAAGATATATAGTTACCTATGTGGTATGCTGACTTTGATTGTTCAGTTATATATGGAGGACTGGTACAGCTAGATCATATGGTAGTCTTACATTTAAAGGAACTTCCATACTGATTTCTACATTGGCTGTGCTAATTTACATTCCCACAAACAGTATGTTAGGGATTTTTTCCCTCCACATCTTTGCCAGTATTTGTTTTTGTTTGTTTTTGCTTTTTTTTCCTTAATGATAGATAGGGCTGGGGTTTAGCTCAGTTGGTAGAGTGCTGCTCCACACTGAGGACCCCGGTTCGACTCCCAGCACTACAAAAATAGGAGGATGCTGCAATCCACTCCCAAAACAATTCTGAAACAATCAGCCATTGAAAAGCCTACGAGGGTCACTATGAATCGGACTCAATTGGACAGTACCCAACAACAACAATGGTAAAGGATGCTGAACACTTTTTTGTATGTCCATTGGCCATTTGTACTTCTTTTAAAAAGTGTTGAGTTCATTTACCCATTTACTGATTAAATTGTTTGCTCTTTTGGTGTCTAGTTTTTCATATATTATGGATATTACTCTTCTGTCAGATGAATGGCTGGCAAAGATTTTCTCCCATTCTGTAGGTTGTTTCTTCACTCTGTTGTTTCCCTTGCTGTATAGCAGCTTTTTAATTTAATGTAAACCTATTTGTTAATTTTTGCTAATTATTTCCTGAGCTATCAGAGTCCTTTTTAAAATGTTCTTGCCTATGCCTCTATCTTGAAGTGTTTTCCCTAGGTTTTCTTCTAGTAGTATTACAGTTTCAGGACTTATATTAAAGTTTTTGGTCCACTTTGATTCTTATACAGGATAAGAGAGAGGGATCTAGTTTCAGCCTTCTACATGTGGATACCCAGTTTTCCTGATGAGGTTATCTTTTCTCTAACATATGGTTTTGGCACCTTCCTCAAGAATTAGGTGTCTGTAGCTGTGCGGGTTTATTTCTGGGTCCTCTTCTATTTCATGGATCTATGTGTCTGTTTTGTGCTAACATCTTGTTTTTGTTACTATGGCTCTGTAGTAGTTTGATGTCAGGTACTGTGATTCCTCCTCCATTGTTCTTTCTATTTTGATTGCTTTGGCTATCTGGGGTCTTTTATGCTTTCATATAAATTTTAGGATTTCTTTTCTTGTTGTGTGAAGAATACCATTAGAATTTTGAAGGCAACTGCATTGATCTGTAAATGGCTTTCCGAAAATATGGCCTTTTAACAATATTATTTCTGTGGATCCATGAATATGGGAGGTCTTTCCATCTTCCAATGTCTTCTTTATTTTCTTTCTTCAGTGTTCTATTGTTTCCACTGGAGAGATCTTTCACCTCCTGGGGTTGGTTTATTTCTAGATATTTGATTTTTTTTTCCCCAGGCTACTGCAAGTGGAATTGTTTTCCTGATTTCTTTCCCAGTGAGTTCATTATTAGTATATAGAAAAGCTACTAATTTTTATATGTTGATTTTGTATTCTGCTACTTTGCAGAAATTATTTGCCAGATTTTAGTGTCTTCTAGTGATGTCTTTAAGATCATTTAAGTACAGGATCATATTATCTGCAAACTGGGATACTTTGACTTCTTCTTTCCCTATTTCTATCACCTTTCCTTTTCTTATATTTTTGCTCTAATACTTCAAGCAGTTCATTGAGTCGGAGTGTGAGAGTGGACACCTTTGTGTCATTTCTGATTTTAGAGGAAATGCTTTCATTTCCCTCATTCACCATAATGTTGGCTATAGGATTAATGCCTTTGTCATGTTCAGGTTTGATCCTTCTATTCCTAGTTTCTTCAGGGCTTCTTTCATTTTTACTAATTCTTGCCTCGAGAGGCTCAGGCAAGAATTTTGTCAAAGGCCTTGTCTGTATCTACTGAGATGATCATGTGATTTTTGTCCTTGATTCTATTTATGTGCTGTATTGTGTCTGTTGAATGGCATATATTGAACTATTCTTGCATTCCTGGAGTGAAACCAACTTGATTATAGTGTATGATGTTTTTAATGTGCTGTAGAATTCTATTTGCAAGTATCTTATTGAAAATGTTTGCATCTATGTTCATCAAGAATACTGGTCTACATTTTTCTTGTTTTGTAGTCCTTATCCTATTTGAGTATCAGGATAATTCTGGCTATGATAGTGAATTTGGAAGTCCTCCTTCCCTTTCTATTTCATGGAAAAGTTTGAGGAGCACTGGTGTTAGTTCCTTCAGTTCTGGCAAATTTCAGCAGTGAATCTGTCTGGTTCTGGGCTTTACTTTGATGTGAGACTTTTCATGATTGCTTCAATATCATTACTATTTACTGGTCTGTTCGGGTGGTTTATATCCTCTTGGTTCAATTTTGGCAGGTGTTTAGAAATCTGTCCATTTCTTCTAGATTTTCCAGTTTAATGGAGTTTTTAAGTTTTCAAAATAGTTCCTAATGACTCTCTGCATTTCAGTGGTGTCTACTGTAATATCTCCTTTTACACCTTCAATTTTATTAATTTGGGTCTTCCCTGTCTTTCCTTTGGCTAGTTTGGCTAAGGGTTTTTCAACCTTGCTAATCTTTTTAGAGAACCAATTCTGTGATTCCTTTATCCTTTGTATTGTTCTTTTAGTCTCTATTTCAGCTCTAGTCTTCATTATGTATTTCCTTTACTGGTTTGGAGTTTGGCCTATTCTTGTTTTTCTAAGACCTTTAGATGTGTCATTAGGTTATTTGAGATTTTTGTTTGCTTTGTATTTTTGGACACAGACTTTTGCTATGTAGCTCAGACTGGCCTCAAACTCATGAGATAGCCCAAGCTGGCTTCTACCTCATGATTCTTCTGCCTCAGTCTCCTGACTGCTGGGTTTATATGCTTACATTGCCATTACTTGGCACTGATATATTGGTGTTTTTTTTGTTTTTCCAGTATGGAGGAACTGAACCTAGGGCATTCCACAGGGAGCCCCTCCCTTTATTTTTTATTTTTGAGAAAGGGTTTTACTAAGTTGCATAGGCTGCAACTGGCCTCAAACTCACAATTCTCCTACTTCAGCTCCCCCAGTCGCTGGGATTACAGGTGTGTGCCATAGTGCCCGGTTAACGCTGAGTTTTTAAACGTACACTCTCATGCCTATGAACTTCTCCCTTCACCCTGCTTTCATTGTATCTTGCAGATTTGGTATGCTATGTTCCTGTCTGCAATTGAATCTAAGAATTTTTTAATTTACCCTGATTTCTTCAATGATTCATTGATCATTTAAAAGTGTATTGTTCAATCTCCATGTCTGTATACTTTATGTAGTTTCTTTTGATGTTGGTTTCCAGTTTTATTCCATTGTGATTTGATAAGATGCAAGAAGTTTCAATTTTTTGTATTTATTAAGATTTGCTTTGTGTCCTAAAATATGATCTATTTTAGAAAAAGTCCCACGAGCTGCTGAGAATGTGTATTCTGTAGCTGTTGGAAGTAACATTCTGTAGATGTCTGTTAAGTCTGTTCGATATATAATGTAGTTTAGTGCTGATGTTTCTTTGTTGATTTTTTTTGGGGGGTCCAGATGACCTATTGATGAGAGTGGGGTATATTAATCACCCACTACTACTGTATTGAACTCTATCTCTATATCCAGTACTTTTTTCTTTGAATGAACTCAGCTACATGGATGTCTGGGGCATATATATTTTAAATTGCTGTATCTTGTTGTTGGATTGTTTCCTTTATCAATAGGTAGTGACTTTCTTTGTCTCTTCTAATTTTGGCTGGACATCTGCTTTGTTGCATACAAAAATAGCTACAACTACTTGTTTTCAGATTCCATTTTCTTGGAATATCATTTTCCATCCTTTCACTTTCAGTCCATGTGTGTCTTTGCCAGTGAGGTGTATGTCTTCGCTGGTAGGTGGCAAATTGCTATGTCTTGTTTTTTAATCCAATCAGCTCATCTGTGTCTTTACTTGGGGGAAATAAGATGACTTACATTCAAGGCTGTTATTGAAAGATATGAATGAAGTTATTATTATAATGTATGTACTAGAAAAACAACAACTATTTTTACCCAGGTTTGAGCAAAAACATGTTGTGGCTGGATTAAGGCACAGTTTCCCACAACTGGGCTTGGGGTAAACCCCTTTGTTGTTTTTCTAAGGTTTGATTCTTTGCCAAGTCTTATTTGCTTATCTACTCTTCTGGGAGATTTATTCTTTCCCATGTTTTTGTGGTTATGTTTATCTTCCTCTTTCACATGCAAGATTCCTTTAAATATCTTCTGCAATGCTGGCATAAAGGTCATGAATTCTTTAATTTGTGCTTATCTTGTTGTTGTTGTTGTTAGGTGCTGTTGAGTGGGTGTCCAACTCAAAGTGACACTATGTACCACAGACAAACCACTACCGTCTGTGCTTCTCTGGTATTCATAGGGTTTTCAATCGCTGATTGTTTTTTTGGGAGTGGGTTGCCAGGTCCTTCTCCCAAGCCTACAGCACCTGGTGTTCCCAGGCAGTCTCCCATGTAAGTACTAACCAGTTCCGACCCTGCTTAGCTTCTGAGATCGGATGGGATGGGATGCAACAGGGGTACCCTTATCTTAGAGGGTCTTTATTTCTCTTTCAATTTTGAAGGATCATTTTGCTGGATATACTAAACTGGATTAGCAGTTATTTTCTTATAGGACTTGAAATATATCAATCTGTGGGTTCCTGATTGTAGAGTTTCTCCTGAGAAATCTGTTGTTATTCTGATTGTATTTGTATCTTGCAGCCTTCAATATTCTTTCTTTGTTCTGTCCTCTTGGCATTTCAACTATAATCTGACATGAAACATTCTTTTTCTGGTCATGTCTATTTGGGGTTCTAAATGCCTCCTGTACCTGGATATCTGTACCTTTCCCAACATTTGGGATATTTTCTACTATTATTTCACTCATTTTCTATGTTTCTAATCTCTAGATTGGTGACCTCCTCTATGCTGAAAATTTGTAAATTTGGTCTTTTAATTGTGTCCCAAAGGTCTTGCATGTTCTGTTCACAATTTCTTTTTTTCCTTTAATATTGCCTCAATGTCCTAATTTGTCAACCTTTTCTTCAATATTCTTTTTTTTAAAAAACAAGACAAAACAAAACAGGGTCTCACCATGTATCCCAGACTAGCCTCAAACTTGCATCGATCCTCCTGCCTCAGCCTTTCGAATGTTAGGATTATAGGTGTGCACCACTATGTCTGGCCAAGCATGGATATTCTGTCTTCTACTGGATTCAGTATGTTAGCAAGGCTTTCAACTGAGCTTCTCATTTGACTTGCTGAGCTTTTCATTTCCAAGATTTCTGCTTGTTTTTTTTCATACCTCTTTATTGAATAGATTTCATATCCGACACTGTCTTAGTGTTTTCATTTGGCTGTTTATTTATATCCTCAAGTTTATCGATAACATTTATAATCACTCTTCTGAATTCTCTTTCTGGTATTTCATTCATTTTGATATCACTGAAGTTATTTACTGTGGAATCATGGTGCCTCATTCTTTCACATTTTTTATATTTCTATTGTAAGATTTGCATATCTGAGACCAAGTCATCAGCTGTTGTTATAGTTCTTAGGTGCTGCTGAGTTGGTTCTGACTCAGTCACCCTAGTACAACAGAAAAAAACACTCTCTGACCCTTTGCCATGCCCAGCACTACTGTCAGTGCTTCTCTGCTATTCATAAGGTTTTTAATGGCTGGTTGTTTCAGGAGTAGGCTGCCAGGTCCTTCTCCCAAGCCTACAGCACCCAGCATTCTCCCATCCGAGGACTAACCAGGCCTGACCCTGTTTAGCTTCTGAGATCAGAGAGATTGGATGCCTGGGTGGTATGGCTGTAGACAGTCATCAGCTAAAAGTTTTAATCTCCCATATCCTTTAAGTTGTAGAATTTACCAAGGTTTAGGCAAGACTAAGTTGTGGCTGGATTGAGATGTAGTTTCTCACAAATGGGCTGGGAATATAACTCAGAGGTAAAACACTTGCCTAACATGCTCGAGGCACGGGGCACAATCTCCAGCATCTCTCAGAAAGAAGAAAACAAACTATAGAAAGAAGTGGAAGGCTTGCTGTTCTCCCATTGTTATAACTCCATCTCCCAGAGAGGCTGGCCACCTCTGGGTGCTTCTACTCTCCATCTTGGAGTGCCATTCCTAGTCTCTTTAATGAGTGGTGTGTTTTTTAGTGATAGAGAGGATAGAAGATTTGGTGTGCTTTCAACTTTGTGATTCTTTTTTGTTTCCACAAGACTCTTAATTTCTTCTATTTATTATCTAGATTATAGGCGTTTGTTCAATGTCACCCATCTCTCCCTGAGAAGCAGTACCTTAATAAGATTACTACCTTTGATCCTGTGCTTTTAAGAACTTTGCTTTTTATTCCATAACTAGTGCTCCGGAATTCAGTATTTCCTCATTCAATGTGGAACATTTTTCTTTCTGGGACTTAATTAAAATATATTTACACCACATCTAAATGCCAACCACTTCCTCATCTTTTCTGTATCACCATCAACTGATTTTCCACAGCTTTCTAGATGTAATGAATATGCATATTTACCTTTACTAACAAAATCTGGAATATTCTCTGTATTTCTACTGATGCTACAGAAATGGAGTATGTGGTCTCATTTTTCTCTTAGTAATCTATATTCTTTCTAAAAGAAGAGTATAAGATTATAAAGAGATTAAATTTCCCTCTTCATGCTTTTATAAACTGAGTGAACTAAATAGCTTCTTTATGTGAAGTTTATCTGTATTTAACATATTCAAAAGTAAAACTGGGAAATTTAAAAATAATTATATATTCACTTAAAATAATAAGCCTATTACATGTCTTATGTAAGCTAGTTGTTTTTGTTGTTGCGCATTGACTCGTGCATACTTTGCAAGTGTTCTGCCACTGGGCTGCACCCCTGCCCTTTTTTATTTTTTAAATTGAGACAGGGTCTTGGCAAGTTACACAGGCTGCCTCTGGCCTCAAAGCTGCCATCCTCCTGGCTGCAACTCCTGAGTCACTGGGATTACAGGCATGCACCACCATGCCCAGCTCAAAGCTGTATTTTTTAAAAAGGAATTTATTAAGAAAAGTGGCAGTGTCTAAAAACTGCAGTTATATTAATGTCTGGCTTACTAGAAGTTTCTTATGTCACTTTTACATTCAGTTTGTTTGAGATTTTGTTTTGGTGAATGTATATGATGAAAGTCTTGTGTTTCAGACTGGTTGGAAAAGAGAGGTGTGCTGTAATAGGTATGGATGGCAATTTCTTCAATATTCTACAAATGTGACAAATGGTAGTATCTTAAAGTTACTTTTAAAGTAGAATCTGAAACCATGCCAATGAAGATTTTATAATCCAAGAATGAATCATTTACCCATGCATGGTGTTATAGCATCATGCATTATATGTCTTCTGGAAAATGTTTCACTGTGATATACAGATCCTCCTGTTAACATATTTCATTACATATCAAGCAAAAAAGTCACATCCATTCATATCACCACCAATCTCAACAGAAAAAAACCTTTTGTTTGTGGTACTTGGGGGTTGAACCCAGGGTTCTTGCACATACTTTGCAAGTGCTCTACCAATGGGTTGCACCCCTAGCCCATTTTTTATTTTTTACTTTGAGTCAGGGTTTCACAAAATTATACAGGCTGCCTCTGGCCTTAAACTTCCAATCTTGCCTCCATCTCTCAAGTTTCTGGAATTACAGTGCATGCCAGAATGCCCAGCACAAAAAAAGCTTTATGTATTAGAAAGCTGTAAAGTTCAAAGTGGCAGAAAAGTCTTCCAAAATTCTACTTTGCATGTGAACACTTGAATTTTATCATTGACAACAAGTACAATCAGTGGTTTTCCTTGAAGACACAAGCTGACTTCATGAATTTTGGAAAAAATGATTGCTATTCAGTTAGACTATTATTTGAGTCTAAATAGCTAATAGCTTTTCTGCCATTATTTCAATAAAAACTGAATTTAAGAAAAGGTAGCTAGTTCAGCTCACAATTTTTTTAAAAAAAATCACACAAGTGCCTTTCCTCAAGTCAATGTAATTTGATATGCAACAGAAGCATTTTATGAATCCTTTGCATTTTGTTAAACAGAACATTTTTAAAAATCTATTTCAAGAGTTACAGTTTAATAAATTTTAAAGATCATATTTCTTTTTAAAGGGCATTTGTAAGTAGAATGTCCCTCCCCTCTTTTACAATGTATATAGAGTAAAGAACACAATAACTGCTCCTGGCTGATTCACGATAAGGCACCAAAAACTTTAACCACCATTGTTTCTGTACCATCAGTGCAAATATCACTGGCAAAAGTGACAAGTTAAATGTGAAATTCATAATAAAAATAGTTTTAACCTTCTAGACTTCTTGAGAGAGTCTTGGAGAGCCTAGGGTTCCATGTAGCAACATTTGGAGAACTCTCATTCTAGAGAAACCTAATGTATTTTTATACCATATAAAGGATAAATAATATTCTGGAGGGCAATATGGATGACAAGTTGGAAGTACATCTTTGCAATCAGAGATACTTAGACTTAAATTTCAACTCTGCCAGGCTGTGTAGTTTTTGGTAAGCTGATTTGTAAGCCACAATTTCTTCATTTATAAAGTTGTTCTACTCGTGATATCTAAGAAGTGCTTCAGGGATTAAATGAACTAATGTATATAGAATGCTTACTTTATGTCTGTCAATCAATCCTCAACAAGAAATGGCTGATTATTTAGATTTTATGCCATATGCCTATTTTGTAATAATCCTTGTCAGGAGAAAAATAAATCAGACAAAGATAAGATTTTGAGGTAGTCAATCTAGATCTTTGTCTTCCTCCTACTTACTTAGCATTAATTTTTTAAAACTTCATTTTGATCTTTGGCTCATTTGTTAAATTTCTTTGTCTTCCTAACTCATATAAAGCACTTAGTGCTGTAAATTTCCTTCGACTACTTTACGTTATTTCAACAAATTTTAAAATCTTATATTTTAATACCATTCAGGCTAAATATATATAATATATAGCCATTATGAGTTCTTTTTCCAGTTACCTAAAACTGACTTGAATTTTCTGTATACATGTATTTATTTAGATCTATATTCTTTTGTTATTCATCACCATGTTAACTGATGTTTGGTCAAGAAATATAGTCAACGGCCGGGCGTGGTGGCGCACGCCTGTAATCCCAGCGGCTCGGGAGGCGGAGGCGGGAGGATCGCAAGTTCGAGATCAGAGGCAGTCTGCGTAATTTAGCGAGACCCTGTCTCAAAAAGCAAAAAAATGGGCTGAGGTGCAGCTCAGTGGTCCAGCACTTGCAGAGCATGCAGGCGCGAGGCCCTGGGTTCAACCCCCAGTACCACAAAAAAAAAAAAAAAAAAAAAAAAAAAGAAAAAGAAAAGAAAAAAGAAATATAGTCAATATGTTGACAGGTTTTACTTTGTGTTCATCTTAATGACCCACAATGTAGCAGGTTTTATAAAATTGCAAGTATGCTTGAAAAGAGTGTGTGTTCTATAATAGTTGGGCTCAGAATTCTAATATACTGGTATATCCTTGAGATCAAATTTGTTACATGAGTTGTTCACAATCTTCTCTTTTTAATTTTAGATTTGACTTAACTAAGATGTTAAATTATCCTTCTATGACATTCTTATATGCTTGATAATTTTTGATTCATGTATTTTCATTATTCTGATCCACACATTTAGAATTGTCATGGTTTTTCTGGTGAACATTAACCTTCTATCATGACAAAAGAAAAAACCCTAGCATTCCCTTTTGTATTTAAAAGTCATATTTGATGTTAATATGCTGTTATATAGATATTGTTCAATCTCTTACCATCTTTTATTTTTTCCAACTTTTTACCTATGCTAGAAGTCCTTTGCCTACAGCCATACCACTGTGGCATCTGATACCGTCAGACCTTGGAAGCTAAGCAGGGTTGGGTCTAGTTAGTACTTGCATGGGAGATTGCCTGAGAATATCAGGTGCTGTAGGCTTGGGAGAAGGACCTGGCAGACCACTCTCCAAAACAATCAGTCATTAAAAACCTTGTGAATAGCATAGAAGCACTGACAATAGTGCCAGGTATGGCACAGTCTCCAGAAGTGTTTCGTCTGTTGTACACAGGGTCACTATGAGTCTGACCCGACTTGCTAGCACCTAACAACAACAGAAGTCCTTTATGTAGAACATGCAAACAGATGTGAATTACCCAAGAGTTCATACTATATCTGTTTAGGTAACTGCTATTTCCATTTTTTCCTTTTTTTTTCTTTTCTCATGCCTAAATCTTGGTCTTTCTTTTGAAATATTCTCTTCCCACAGTATTTTCCTACTCCTGGTTTGGAACTAACATGTATCTATTCTAGTATTACTTACCCTGGAAATTTTCACATGCATACCTTTCCTTATCAAAGCTAAAACTAATCAATATATTTGCTCTACTAAAAGTGATGTACAATGCTGCTCTCTACTTCCCAATAAGGCATGCTCTTTCACACACACACACACACACACACACACACACACACACACACACACAGAGTGATGTACAACGCTTAATCCAGTCACACTGTTGTTCTTCATGAGCACTATAGGTTGTTGTTTTTGTCGCTTTTGTTATCGTTGTTATTGCTGCTGCTGGAGATTAAAACACAGGGCCTCCTGCATGCTAAGCACATGCCTTACCACTGAACTATATCCCTAGCCCCAGAGCTTTTTTAAGTTATACAAGTAGATATTATTTTTACTACTTATCATTCCTCATCGCATCTCAGACTTCTTTTCTAGGACCGTTTTATTTTTTCCTTAAATATAAACCTCAATTTTCTTGTTTGTTTTTAACAAAAACGTATGTTGAAGGTACATTTTCTGATTCCTTCTTTTTAACATGCAAATGTTCCTTGAAAGAGCTTTTACTAGACCACAAAATTCTAAATTTTTGTCACTTTTTACTGTCGGGGTCCATTTTTGCTGTTGAGAAGTCAGCTGTCAGTCTATTCCACTGTAAATAGACTTTTAATTCTTGGTTGTTTCCAAATTTTCTTTCTCTAGCCTTCTACAAGGGGCTGAGATTTAGCTCAGGTGGTAGAGTGCTGCTCTGCACTCTCTGAGGCCCTGAGTTTAACCCCCAGCACTGGAAAAATGGGAGGACATGGCAATCCACTCCCAAAAGCAATCCCCAAAACAATCAGCCATGGAAAACCCTATGAACAGCAGCGAAGCACTGACATAGTGCCAGGCATGGCACAGTGCTGCGGAGTGTTTCGTTCTGTTGTACACAGGGTCCGTAAGAGTCAGACCCAACTCAGATGGCACCTAACGACGACAACAACGACGACGATGACAACGACAACAACAGTATTCTACAACTAACTCTGATGTGAATGTACTTTCATTCATCCCATCTTACTAGATTGCTCTAGGATTGCTGGATACACAGATTAATATTTTCATCAAGTCTAAAAAATTATAAAGGAATACCCTTTCTATATTGATTCTCTTCAATTCTCCTTAGTTTCTATGTGATATTCTCATTAGACACACTAATAGTTAATTTTACTCTCCATGTCTCATAGCATCTTTGACACTTTTCACCTCTTTGCTGCATTTTTCTGGCTTCTTTAGATCTTTTAGATTACCAATAACCCTCACTACATGTAACAGGCTACTTACAACTTCCACTAAGCTTTTGATTTCCACTGTTGTAATTTTCACTTTTAGACATTCTGTTTGGTTATTTTGCATATAGAGTAGTTTTTTATAGTTCTCTACTAGCTCTTACCTCATACTATTAATTTTTAACTTCATATTTTCTTTTTAAAAAAATACTTATTTTATATTCTGTATCTTTTACTCACAAAATGCAGTCTCTGAAGGTTTGGTCCTGTTCTTTATTGTTTTCTGTCAACTCTTGTACATAGTACTTTATATGCTTATGTGTATTATAATCTGTTTACTTTTTTAATCAGGGGAAAACAAAGTATTTTTTGGTTTTTGTTTGTTTTGTTTTTGACACAAGGCCTCATTAGCCCAGGCTGGCCTCAAACTCTTGATCCTTCTGCCTTAGCCTCTTAATTGCTGGGACTATAGGTATTGGCCACCATACAGTTATATGTTCATTTTTTTTTAGAAATTTACATTTGGGGATATTTTGAGATTAAATTTTGGATAGGTTCTGTTACGCTACTCCCTTGGTTCTATCAGGCATCTGGAGGAGAACAACCTAAGATGATTTCAAATTTAAATTCCAGATTTCTGAATTAGTGTGAATTCAGAATCTTAAATGCTGTGAGAACTAGCCAATGGTTAGAAATTGTTAGGAGACTTTTCTTCTTTTGGATATGGATTTTTTTCTTGTCAACTTTGCAGTTTTGTTCTGTCTTGTACCTAGCACTTTTCATTGTTTCTTAAGGGCATGGCAGTATTATAGTTCTTATCTTCCATATTTCCAAAGACAAAAGTATTCATTGGTTCTACAATTCCCTGTCAAAGGGCATTTGTAATTAATCATACACATTTCCAAAACATTTTCCTTAACTTATGATTCATTTTAAAATTAAACCATTCATATGTCTTAATTTTAATGTGTGTGTATAATATATTGTTGTTATTGTTAGGTGCCGTCGAGTCGGCATCCGACTCATAGCGACCCTCATAGGGTTTTCAATGGCTGACTGTTTCGGGATTGCTTTGGGAGTGGATTGCCAGGTCCTTCTCCGTATAATATATAAAATGTATATAAATTCATTCAGAGATGGCTAAATCCCCAAATTAAAACTCTCCTTTGGCCAACAATTCATCCTGAAAAGAAGTATCTCTTTATTTCCTTTTTGGAAAGCCTCTGTGTTTCAATGTTATATAAAGTCTACAAAGTTTGTGGCAAAAATTGGACTGAGGAAAAATATCCATGATATGATTTCAGAATTTTTCTTCCTTTCCTTTAAAAAAAAATCATTCAGTAGAATACACCAGTGATATATAAGATCAGAATAAAGAAGTCAGTTTATATTCTATGCCTTTTTAAAAATTAAGATCAGCCGGTTCTTTGAAAAGATCAAAACCCTAACCAGGATACCAAGAACAAGAAAGAAGACACAAAATCACTAGTGTCAGAAGTAATACTGTGTACATTAAAAAGATGAAGAAATATTGGCCGGGCGCGGTGGTACATGTCTGTAATCCCAGCAGCTCGGGAGGCGGAGGAGGGAGGATCGCAAGTTTGAGACCAGAGGCAGTTTGTGTAACTTAGCGAGACCCTGTTTCAAAAAGTAAAACAAAATGGGCTGGGGCACAGCTCAGTGGTCCATCACTTGCAAAGCATGCAGGTACGAGGCCCTGGGTTCAACCCCGGTACCACCAAAAAAAAAAAAAAAAACAGATGAAGAAATATTAAGAACAGTATTATGCCTACAAACTTGATTAACAAATAAAATAGACTAACTTCTAACTCCGAAAAAAATAATCTACCAAAATTCACACAAGGAGAAATAGAAAATGTATATTGGCTTGCATCTGTTAAAGCAACTGAATTAACAATTAATTCAAAGCAAAGAACATCAAGCTCAGAATGTTTCACTAGTGAATTCTACCAAACATTTAAGGAGGAAATTAATGAAACACACACCTTACACTTTCACAAAAATTAACTAAGCGGGATCTATTGTTGTCGTTAGGTGCCATCAAGTCGGTATCCAACTTAATAGAGACCCTGCATACAATAGGCAAAACACTATTGTCAGTGCTTCTCTGCTGTTCATAGGGTTTTCAGTGGCGGACTGATTTTTGGGAGTGGGTTGCTGGGTCCATCTCCCAAGCCTACAGCACCTGGTGTTCCCAGGCAGTCTCCCATCCAAGTACTAACCAGGCCTGACCCTGCTTAGCTTCTGAGATCTGACAGAATCAGATGCCACAGGGCTACGGCTGTAGGCAAGCTGATCTACACCTAAGTATAAAACATAAACCTATAAAAGTACTGGAAGATAACACAGAAGAAAACTTAGAAGACCTCTGATTTGGCAATAACTTTTTAAGTGGAACAACAAAAGCATAATTTGTGAAAAAACAATGGATACAGTGGACTTCATTCTTCACTGGTGGAAATGTAAAATAGAAGGGTACTTTGTGGCGGTGTGATAAAAAATATGGTGAATGCTGAAATTTAAAAAAATTATTCATTCCAGTAAAAATATTCATTCCACCACCATTAATCCTCTTCAAAATCTCTTGCTTTGAGCACACTTATCCCATCATTCTTGTCACTTTCTGAAGCAGTTCTGGAAGTCCTCTTTCGTGAGTGTTACGGCTACCTCAATGTCCTGAATCAATTCAAAACAATTACCTTTCATTGCCATTTTGACTTTGGAAAAAGAATCAGAAGTTACATGGTGCTAGATCCAGTAAATAAGGTAATGAAGTCACACCCTAATGTTTTTACTGGACCAAAATTGCTGCCCAGAAGCAATGTGTGACACAGAGCATTGTCATGATGGAGGATAAAACCATTGACCATTTCACAAACCATTTTGCATGCATTTTGCTTCTTAACACTCTTATAGGCTCTGAATAATAATATTGAGAGTTCACCATGTGTTCCTGGATACAAATTCAACTTTCCATCAAGGTCAGAAAACACCATTAACAACATCACCTTGATGTTGGATCTTGAATGACACACTTTTTTTTTGCACAAGGAGAACTCGGTGATTTCCACTGAGAACTCTGAACCTTGGTCTCAAGATTATAACCACTGTTGAAACTTGTCACACATTGTTACTACAGTTTGATGCACTGCTTCTCATATTACCTCTCCACTGGATGGTACTCGGCAGCAGCATTCACCACATTTTTTGATCACAGGAATTTGACAGTTTCGTACAAAGCTAAAAATAATACTGCTATATGATCCAGAAATTGCATTCCTAGTTATTTACATAAGTTACATGAAAACTTACGTCCACGTACCTATGAATGTTTACAGTAGCTTTATTCCTAATTGCTAAAAACTGGAAGCATTCTAGATGGTCTTCAATAGGTAAAGGAATAAGCAAACGGTGATACGCTCATGGCATGGACTATTATTCAGTAATAAAAAGAAATGAGATAACAAGTCATAAAAAGACATGGAGTAATCTAAAGTGCATACTACTAAGTGAAAGAGCCTGTAGCCATACCACTGTGGCACCTGATCCTGTCAGATCCTGGAAGCTAAGCAGGGACAGACCTGGTTAGTACTTTGATGAGAGACTACCTGGGAATACCAACTGCTGTAGGCTTGGGAGAAGGACCTGGCAACCCACGCCCAAAAAACAAGCAGCCATTGAAAACCCTATGAATAGTAGACAAGCACAGTAATAGTGTTTCATCTGTTGTACATAGGGTTACTATGAGTCAGATACCGACTTGATGGCACCTAACAAGAAGTGAATTTGAAAAGGTTCCTTAGTATATGATTCCAACTGTATGATATTCTGAAGGAGGCCAAACTATGCTGACAGTAAGAAGATAAGTGTTTGCCAGGACTTGGAGGTGTAGTACAATAAACAGATGGGACAGATGAGTGGGATAAATAAAAGAATTACAGAGGATTTTCAGGGCAGTGATGTTATTGTGTTTGATACTGAAATGGTGCATATAAGACATGGTGCTTTGGACAAAATCTGTAAGCTTATACAACATAAGCAATGTGATCCTAATGTAAATTATGGACTTTAGTTAATTTAGCAACTTTAGTTCATCGATTGTATCAAATATATTACACAAATGAAACATTTTAATAATAGGGGGAAATGAAGGAATGAAGGGGGAGAGAGCATATGGAAATACATTGTACTTTGCTTGGTTTTTCTTTAAACCAAAATCTCTGAAAAATAAAATTGTCTGAGTGTGATGGTGGACCCTTATTATCCCAGCAGAAGGATTCAGAGTTTGACGCCAGCCAGGGATACAGCCAAACCTGTCTCAAAAAATACAATACAATAGAAAATAATACCATACAATAAAAAATAAAATCCGTCAATTTGAAAAAAAATCAGGTTAAGTGAAAATCTACAATTTGATTTCATATTTTCCATTTAAAAAAATTCAGTAGATGGCACCAGAGATCCTTTAGAATAAGTAAGTACAAGATGCATTATACTATTTATAATGTTCAGTTCTGATGTTATAAATGCTTCTGAGATTCCCTTTATTCATTAATGAATACTGTAATTGATATTCTGAGAAAGGTATGTAATAGACAACTAAATTTATTTGCAAGTCATATCATTCTATACTTAGGTACCTAGTCTTGGAAGTGTTGAAATACAGATCTGAAGAACTATAGAGCAAGAGTAATACTACATTTCAGGTAAATTTAAAAGGTGCTATATTGAGCTATTTAAAAAAAAAAATTGCAAGACACGTTTTTGGCAACTACATAGCACTTCCATTCGACACTTTCCCAACTAACAGTGAGCAAGTGTCTCAGTATATTGTCGTTTTCCACTGACTATAAGCATTCACTAGCCATGGCATTGGTATTTTAAGATTTATTTTCTCTTCGGGCGGGAACAGAATAAAATATTGCATCTTTCTAACAAACAGAGGGCAACAACACATTAATCGTCTATGAAGTAACTGATCACCTACCCACTGGCATTCCAACTGATACACTCAAGGTGCAGTTTTATAGAGAACAAATGAAATAGTTGTGACTTATAATTTCTTTCCCTATCCTTTTAGTTTTAGCTCACTTAAAAGTGATCTTATGAGCTGGGTGTGGTGGTGCACACTTGAATCCCAGTGACTGTGGCAGGAAGATTCCAAGTTCGAGGCCAGAGGCAGCCTGCATAATTTAGCAAGACCCAAAATAATAAATACAAAATGGGCTGGAGGTGCAGCTCAGTGGTAGAATGCTTGTCAGGTATGCACAATGCCCCAAGTTCTATTCCTAAATACTGCAAAAACAAACAAACAAAAACAAGTATCTGGATATTATGTATTTTGCCCACTGATAAAGACTCAATGCTATTAAATGTGATTGTCCAGAAATAAATGTATTAATCTTGGTTTGTATGAGTAAACTTTCACCTATACCCTGGGAAATACACCTTGGAAACTATATAGCATAATGATTTTGTAATGCAATACTGTATTTTAAATTCAAAGACATGCCAGTAAGAGGTGAGTAGCTTGCTCTGGAAAATTTTATGAAGAAACAGTAAAATCAATTTGGCCCAAATATAAAGAAATATTTGTTTGGTTTGTTGATTTACTGCATGACCCTTTGACTATGTGACTTTTTAAGGCTTTCTGAAATGTTAAAAACAGCTTCTGATAGCAAGGTACCATGGTGCACACCTGTAATCCCAGTGACTTGGGAGGCAGAGGCAGGAGGATCCCAAATTCAAGGATAGAGTGAGCCAGCATAACGTAGAGAGAACGTATCTCAAAATAAAAAATACAAAATGGACTTGAGGGTGAAGCTCAGTGGTGGAGCACCCTGGATTCAATCCTCTAATATTACACACACACACACACACACACACACACACACACACTCTCTCTCTCTTTCTCTTTCTCTCTCTTTTCCTCTCTCTCTCTCTCCTGGAATTTTACCTACCTTTCAATACAACTGGAATTCTGGATCTACCAGATTTTAGACAATATCTAAGCCAATTTCATAATTTTACAGAAAAAAAAAATAAATCCAGAAAGATCATGTCAGAAATACTGGCAAAGCTTAGAACACCATTAGCCTATCTCTAAAACCAGTGTTCTTTCTACTAGACTGTGCGGTATGTGTGAAGCCCTAGGTCAGACCCCCTAAAAACCTACTATAAGTAACAAAACACTAACACAAGTATCATAACCTTATTCAAATCAATTTTTTCCTGAGTTCACACAGTAGGAAGAAAAGGTCCAAATAGCAAGAGATACTGAAGAATCTACTAGATTCCTGTGCATTCAATGGCAATGAACTAATTAGAAAATTTATCTATATTAATTTATTTTCTAAGTTCAGATAATGAGAGCTCAAACAAAGAGGGAGACTTGTATTTTATAAAGGATAAAGAGAATAGCTTTGATGTTTCATCTTCCTTTTCATGCAAATGTTTCTAATTCTATCTATGCCAACTTTCAAAAGTCATGACTGAAAAATACCTCTATTTTACTTAGCTAGGGTAGTATATTTAATAACTTAGTTTAGTTAGAAAAGATCATTCCAGTTTCCCCCAACTCCAAATCACTCTTCACATATAATATTATAGAAGGTTCCCAATTACTACCAGCAGAAGTATATAGAGATACAGAGTAGTCTCCTCTTATCCATGGGGGATACATTACAGGACCTCTTGCAGATGCTTGAAACCACAGATGGAAACAAATTTGCCTGTGCATACATACCTATGGTTAAGTTTATCGATAAGGCATGGTAAGAGATTAACAATAACAAAAATAGATTACTATAAATAATTAGAAAAATAAAAAATAATTAAAAGACAGATATTACTTTTTCAAGTCTCCTGAACAATTCAGATAGTCATCTTCAGCTTAGATTTGGGTCTCTATTCTTTAATGTCAAAATAATTTTGCTCTGCAATAACACCATAAAATTTCTTTAAAGCTTATGAATTATTTCTGGAATTTTCCATTTAATATTTTCAGACCATGGTTGACCAAAGGCAACTGAAACCATGGAAAGTAAAACCACAAATAAGGTGAACACTACAGATTAAACAGATGAAGTTGAACAAATATTAGCTCAGTTGGTAGAGTGCTGCTCCATACTCTCTGAGGACCTGGGTTTGAGCCCCAGCATCGTAAAAACAGGAGAAGGATGTGGCAATCCACTCCAGAAGCAACCCCCAAACAATTAGGCGTTGAAAACCTTTTGAGGGTCACTATGAGTTGGGGCTCCACTCACCCACACCTAACAACTATAGATTAAACAGATGAAATTGAACAAATATATGTCATATATTAATATGCTCAATACTCATGGGTAACTTTACACTATTTTGTAATAATTTCATAATTATACAAATTTTATTTTATATAATTTATACATAGGGCTAGAGAATTTATAAAATGAGTCTATAATCTGGCACCAAACAATTCAGACAAAATTCATCTTCACCTTAGGCTTGGTGTCTATTCATCATGTCAACCCTACTGACAAAATAGCATTGCTTTGAGTAATATTCTAGTCATTTTAAAGTTTTCAAACAAATTCTGGCAACATTCTATTGCGACTCATTTTCTAGCATGTAGTAACAACACTTTACTGTTAGATATACCTCAATAAGACAGTATAGCTGGAGTCAAGCAATGTTTTTAAAAGACCAAGTGACTGAGTGGATCTTAACCTTGCATTTTCCCTTTTCTCAGTTCTAAAAAGAAAAAAAATGAAAACCTAAAACCAATGAATCTTCATCTCTTAAATCATTTAGGAAATTATGTTTCTTAAAACACTTAACTAGATTGTGGACATTTTTCTCCAGGATCTTTTTCTTGGGGACAAATATATCACCACAGATGGAGTACAATCTCTCAAACAATGAGGATCAAGGTGATATTGACCAACTCTTTAACACACACAGCACTGCTTTTTTCCCCTTCTTGGGAAAGGGCTATCTCAACTCATGAACTTCAGATTCAATCTCTATTCAGTCACTCAGGCATTGTCATTTTCCAGTCACATACTGCACAGATCCCTTTCACTCTCTGTTGGTGGTGGTAGGTGCTATGGAGTTGAGTCCAATTCATAGCAATCTAATGTACAACAGAATGAAACACGATCCAACACTGTGCCATACTCCATCCCTATATCAGTGATTCTTTGCTATTCATAGGGTTTTCAATGTCTGATTATTTCTGGACTGGGCTGTAGGTCCTTCTCCCAAGCCTACAGTAGCTAGTATTCTCAGTTCCCATCCAAGAACCAACAAGGCCTGACCCTACTTAGCTTCTGAGATCTGACAAGATCAGCTGCCAAGGTGGTTTGGCTACACTTCCCTCTCTGAGTTAGCTTCAATTTTCTCATTTCTACAATGGTCTGAACTCATAGCTTCAAAAGTTACAGAAATGTACAGGTAAACATACTAGCTCCAGGTATGTGACACTGATGCAACATTCTATTATAATTTTTTTCTTTCATGGTGCTCTCTACCTTAAAGTCTCCTCTGCTCTTCAATCCTAATGCAATCACTAGAACTTTCCCTCACTTGCCTCCTCATTTAAATCCCTTTGAAGCTTCATCTCAGAGTAGAAAGGACATGATCAACTGTTTCAGAGAAAGGCTTCAATTACTGGCTGGGTTTTTTAGGCTAACATTTATTTGTATAGAATGTGTGGAATTTGTAAAATCTCTTTATGTTCACAGAAATCCTATGAATTAAGTTCTACTTATCAGTCTCACAGCTCTGATAAGAAGCTGGTTGTTGTTGTGTTAGGTGCCATCAAGTTGGTATCCGAACCTATGTTCAACAGGCAAAACACTATTGTCAGTGTTTCTCTGCTATTCAGAGGGTTTTCAATGGCGGATTGATTTTTGGGAGTGGGTTGCCAGGTTCTTCTCCCAAGCTTACAGTATCTGGTGTTCCCAGGCGGTCTCCCATCCAAGTACTAATCAGGCCCGACCCTGCTTAGCTTCCGAGATCTGATGGGATTGGACAGACGCCACAGTGCTAGCCACAGTGCTACGGCTGCAGGTATAATATACTATAGATTACACTAATGGGAAAAAATACTAAAATAGATGGGTTTATTAATGAAGTAATGCTATCTAGGTGCTGTGGCACACACCTATGATTCCATAATCCTAGTAATTTAGGAGGGTGAGGCAGGAGGATTACAGGTTTGAGGCCAGAGACAGCATGAAAAATTTAGGAAGACTATCTCTAAATAAAGAAATAAATTTAAAAAACAACATTATATTAGTTATCAGTTTACCTACTGATAAGCCTAGAAACATTTTCTAACTAAAGGATAATACAGTGGAACAAAGTAGGATCTAATTTTATATCTAGCATGAAAGTAGCCAAGAAAGTAATCTGACTTGGGCCTCACATTTACAAACTTACTCCATATTTAGAATATCATCTTCAAATAAGGTTATGTATTTCCAAATAGCAGGATGAAAAGCAGTTTTACTCTTACAACTTTAAATTTCTATCCTTTACTGCAGAACCTTGATCCTGCACACTAATACTTTGCATATATCCTATAATGATCTTATAAACAATTTTCATAAATGTCTAAAGCTTAATTTGTTATACAAAACATTTAAAATACACAATTTGTGTAGGGCCTTCATAAAGTAAAATTGCCAAGTCTCTCTCCACCTGTCAAGAATTCCCTCTCTTATTAGTTTTCTTAGTCACAGTTGAGTTTCCTCTATATGGCTATGTCTAATATCTCTGACAAGTTTAATCGTCTCAACAACTCAGGGAGAAGGTATGTTATTGTTGTTGTTAGGTGCCGTTGGTATCCGACTCATAGCAACCCTCATAGGGTTTTCAATGGCAGACTGTTTTGGGATTGCCTTGGGAGTGGATTGCCAGGCCCTTCTCCTATTTTTGCGGTGCTGGGAATTGAACTCAGGACCTCAGAGACTGTAGTGCAGCACTCTACCAACTGAGCTAAATCCCAGCCCCCAGGTAGAAGGTATAAAGACACTTTAATAAAATTAAAGCAAGATTCAGCAAACATAGGGCATTAGTAATTACCTGACAAAGGACTTGTATCCAGAATTTATAAAGAACATCTACAAATCAACATCAACAAAACATGGACAAATGACTTGAGTAGATGCATTAAAAAGACAAATTATCTATAAAAACTTGAAAAATTGCTCAACATCATTAGTTACTAGGAAAATGCAATTTAAATCATAATGAGATACCATTTCACACCTACTAGAATAGGTAGTAATGATGACTGATAATACTAATTACTGACAGGAATATGGAGTAATTGGAACACTCAAACATTGCTAAGGAGACTGAAATGAAATAAAGAATGGTTTGGTGGCTACCAATGAAGTTTAAATATACAATGACCCTAAGACCCAGCAATTTTACTCTTATGAATTTTCCCAAGAGACATAAAACAGATGTCTAAAAAGACTCGAATAAGAATGTTTATAGGAGTATTATTAATTATCTCTCGGTACTTATTAATAACACCTTTCAGAGGAAGTAGTAAGAAAGAACAAAAATTAAAAATGACTTTTACTTTAATTCTGCATAAGATGGTGTCAACCACAACAATTAATGGGGAACACAGGAAAAAAACAGGTTCACAAAGGAAAATAAATTTAGTTGTCATGTTTATTGAACTTAAAATTCTACCTGCAATGTACATGTAAAGATGTCTAGAAAGTGGTATGGACTTCTAAAAGAAACTATTACTCACCTAAACGGTGGGTAAGTGGTAAAGCCAGGAGAGTGGAGAAAATTTGAAAAAGCAGAACAGGTATATGTACATAAACATACAGACATATGTACATATAAAATCTAAGAACATAGTCCTTAATATGTGACATTCTGGGGAAAGTATGAAGAATAGATAGTAAAAGAGGTAAAGATTAACCATTTTTGTGCAGGGACTCCTTTGGCAATACGAAGAAGCTATGGGCTCCTCAAATCACATTTTTAAATCCATGAATATATGGAAAACCAACTCTGCTGAAACTACAGTTGTCATTTTTTTTGAAAAATTAAGATATAGTAAAATAATGTTTTTCTTAATTCATTAAAATATAAGATCTAGTAGTAAGCCTAATATCTACCATAATTTCAAAATAGTGAGTATACAAATAATAAAGAATAGTGCATAAAATATCTATGGCACCTATTATTAGAGAAGTATTACTAATAGCCACTGTTGTTCATTGCCCACACATATAGCAGAAGGAGATGTTACATTTCAACTTGGGGTGAGTGAAAATAAAATTGTAACTTTTTTTTTCCCATTCAAGTTGGTGGACCCACAAAATCCTGCTCATGAGCTGTTTTGGTTTTTTCTTTTTCTTTTTGTGGTCCTAGCAGGCTGAACCTGGGACCCTGCACATAATTTGCAAATGATATGCCACTGAGGGGCATACCCAAGTCTCTCTCTCTTTTTTTTCCTTATCTTGACACAGGACCAAAGTTACATAGGCTGCCTCTATCCTTGAAATCATCATCCTCCTGCCTCTGCCTCCTGAGTCACTGGAATTACAGGTGTGCACCACCATGCATGCCTGGCATATGTGTGAACTTTTTTTTTTTTTTTCAGTACTGGGGGTTGAACCCAGGGCTTTGCGCCTGCATGCTCTACAAGTGCTGGACCACTGAGCTGCACCCCCAGCCATTTTTTAACGTTTTGAGACAGGGTCTAAGTTACACAGACGGCCTCTGGTCTCGAACTTGTGATCCTCCTACCTCTGCCTCCCGAGCCGCTGGGATTACAGGTGTGCACCACTGTGCCCGGCTGCATACATGTGAACTTTTGAGGAAGCAGGCACATCCCTAAGTTTAAAAACTCCTGAACTAGTAAGTAAACTAGGAAGTAAAATTAAACAGACATAAAATTTTGATAAAGAGTATAATGAGAATTATAGCAGCAAAGCAGTATATGCTAATTTTAAATTGTAAGATAAAATACTATATCCATTATGGAAAGAGAGATGAAGGAATAGCTCATTAAGCACTGTAAGGGAGAAAATACTCAGAAGTTTCTAAATACTTTTAGAAAAAGAAAATACATCTTTACAAATATATCCAAATAAAGAATTTCCAATAACTACCATAACAACAGACTGCCAATTCAATGATTATTCTATATAACTATACCCAGAAATTCCACTCCCACCCTGCTTCATCCAGCTTGCACTTCTTATACAATGTACTAATATATTCTCTGATGCAAGTTCCAAACAGACCACCACTAATGGTGCACGTCTTTCAGCTGGCCGAAGGGGAAGGCCAGTTAATATGACTATTATTCAAATTTATACACTCCCCACTAAGGACCCAGCAACCCACTCCCCAAAATCAATCCGCCACTGAAAACCCTATGAACAGCAGAGAAGCACTGACAATAGTGTGCCGCCTGTTGTATGTAGGGTCACTATGAGTTGGACACCGACTCAACAGCACCTAACAACAACAACTACGGCCAGAAATGAAGAAAGGGAAGATTCCTACCATCTTATGACATCTGAAATAGATCAAACATACAATCAAGAGGTACTGATAATTACTGGTGACTGGAATGCAAAGGTTAGAAATAAAGAAGAAGGCTCAGTAGTTGGAAAATATGGCCGTGGTTACAGAAACAATGCTGGAATCACATGATAGAATTCTGTCAGACCAGTGACCTTTTCATTCCAAATACATTTTTTCACCAACATAAAGGGTGACCACACACAAGGACTTCACCTGATGGAACATATAGGAACCAAACTGACTGTATTTGTGGAAAGACACTATGGAAAAACTCCTATCAAATGTCAAAACAAGACCAGGTGCTGATTGTGGATCAGACCATCAACATCTTATATGCAAGTTCAAACTGAAGCTGAAGAAAATTAGAGTAGGTGTACTAGAGCCACAGTATGACCCTGAGTATATCCCACCTGAGTTCAGAGACTACCTCAAAAATAGGTTTAATGCATTAGACACAAATGATAGGAGACCAGAAGAGTTGTGGCACGACATAAAAGATATCATTCAAGAAGGAGGCAAAAAGTTCTTAAAAAGACAAGAAAAAAAAAAAAGACCAAATTACATGTCAAAAGAGACACTGGACCTTGCCCTTGAATGTGGAGCAGCTAAAGTAAAAGGAAGACATGATGAAGTTAAGGAACTAAACAGAAGATTTCAGAAGGCAGCTCGAGAAGACAAAAACAAATATTATAATGACATGTGCAAGGAGCTGGAGGCAGAAAACCAAAAGGGAAGAACACGCCCTGTGTTTCTGAAGTTTAAGGATGTGAAGAAGAAATTCAAGCCTCGCATGGCAAGTGTGAAAGATTCTACAGGGAAAATATTAAACGATGCAGAAAATATCACAAGAAGATGGGAAGAATACACAGAGTTACTATACAAGAAAGAATTGGTAGATGACCAACCATTCCAAGAGGTTGCATATGAAGAGGAACCAATGGTGTTGAAGGATGAAGTGGAAGCTCCCTTGAAATAACTAGCGAAACACAAGGCTCCAGGAATTGATGGGATACCAGTAGAGATGTATCAACAAACAGATGCAGCACTGGAGGTGTTAACATGTTTATGCCAACAGATCTGGAAAACAGCTACTTGTCCAACTGACTGGAAAAGATCCATATTTGTGCCTATTCCCAAAAAAGGGGATCCAACTGAATGTGCAAACTATCGGACAATATCATTAATACTGCACACAAGCAAAATTCTACTAAATATCATTCAGAAGCGACTGCAGCAGTATATAGACAGGGAATTACCAGAAAATCAAGCGGGATTCAGAAGAGGGCGGGGAACCAGGGACATCATTGCTGATGTCAGGTGGATATTAGCTGAAAGCAGAGAATATCAAAAAGATGTCTATCTATGTTTTATTGACTATGCAAAAGCATTTGATTGTGTGGATCATAACAAATTATGGAGAACACTTCGGAAAATGGGAATACCAGAACACCTAATTGTGCTCATGAGAAATCTGTACATGAACCAGGAGGCAGTTGTTCGAATAGAACAAGGAAACACTGAGTGGTTTAAAGTGGAAAAAGGTGTGCGTCAGGGCTGTATACTTTCACCCTATCTCTTCCATTTATATGCTGAGCAAATAATCTAAGAAGCTGGACTTTATGAGGAAGAACGTGGCATCAAGATTGGAGGAAGACTCATTAACAACTTGCATTATGCAGATGACACAACTCTGCTTGCAGAAAGTGAAGAGGATTTAAAACATTTACTGATGAAGATCAAAGATCATAGCCTTCAATATGGGTTATGACTAAACATCAATAAAACAAAAATCCTTACGACTGGGTCAGCACACAACTTCACAATAAATGGAGAAAAGATTGAGGTTGTCCAAGATTTTGCTTTGCTTGGCTCTATAATCAACACCCGTGGAAGCAGCAGTCAAGAAATCCAAAGACGCATTGCTCTAGGAAAAGCTGTGGCAAAAGATCTCTTTAGAGTATTGAAAAGCAAAGATGTCA